>JAJPUD010025218.1:0-11789 GCA_023553655.1 Myrmecobius fasciatus | reverse complement strand
TCTTCATTTCTTAGTCTCTTTGGCTTCCTTCAAGACTCAGCTCAAATATCACCCTTCATTCTGTGATTGCTTTCTATTTATGTTATATACACCTTGTTTGTAACCCCATTATTTACATGTTTGTCCCCTTCCCCCATTAGAATGTGAGATCCTTTAGGACAGAGACAGTGTTTTGGCTTTCCTTTAAGGAAATCTTAAATGTTTTTTTGATGGAATGATTATTCCTGTCAATCATCTTGATTCTATTATACTATGCATCAGTTACTAATTTTATAATCATGTTTCCAAGATTTCACCCAAGTCAAATGATAACAATTTGAACAAAAAAGAGTAAAGAATAGAACTAATCATCTGATATTGCTGGCTCCCACAATTCTTCAGAGATTATTGAGAACAGTACATTGATGTCATCCATGAATTCTTTCAGTGTGTAATGGGGACTCCCTCTGGACATTTTTGGCAACTAATGTACTCAGGGTTGAAGGACTTGGAGTCTGGGGATCAACAATTCCTTGTTCCTTGTGGTAGTAGTGGGGGAGGAGACCCATAAAAATGGTTGGTGCACTGAGCCAGGAAGACCAGCCCACTCATTCTGCTTTAAAAGGGATAACTTTGTCCTCTACAGCTCTCTTTCTTCCAATATGCTGAGAATGTGAGGTGCACTTTTTTTAAAAAATTTCTGGTGGTGTGTGTGTCCTCCCTCTGAGATTGCTTTCTATTTATATTATACACACCTTATTTGTAACCTCCTTATTTACATGTTTGTTCCTCACCCATTAGAATGTGAGATCCTTTAGGGCAGAGACTCTGTGTGTGTGTGTGTGTGTGTGTGTGTGTGTGGGAAAGAGAGAGAGAGAGAGAGAGAGACAGAGAGAGAGAGAGAGAGAGACAGAGAGAGAGAGAGAGAGAGATGACTGTCCTCTCAGAGACTTATGGCAATTGGTTATATATGGCAGCAAAATCATATACTTATCTGCTGATATTAAGCTCTGTGCTTCTTTCTCTGAACTTAGGTGACCACACAAAAATGCTGAGATCAAATTTCCAATCATAAAAGTTCAAGAGTTCGAGAATTCCTGGGTACCTCAGGCAAAGCTAGCTAGCAGAAGGAGGAGAGTTCCCCCCCCCCATCTATTCTCTTCTCAGAGATAAACAGAAGGAAGAAGACAAGCCCTGCCCTGGCTTCCTGCAAGACATGGAACTTGAGGGAATTGTTCAGAAAGTGCAAACCAAGGTGAAGTCCTACAAAATGTTGGGATGTTTTTAAATATTGATATATACTAAAAGAAGTTCTTGATTATTGCATCATATTTTTTTTTCAGTAAAGCTTATGAGTCTTTTTTGTTTTAATCAATTCTTGCATTTGGAAGAAATAGCCATATCCTTTTTTTAAAATAAAAATTTATTAAAGCTTTTTATGCACAAAACATATGCATGAATAATTTTTCAACATTGACCCTTCTGTTCCACATTTTCCCCTCCTCCCTCCTCCTCTAGATGGCAGGTAGTACAATATATGTTAAATATGTTAAAATATATATTAAATCCAATATATGTATACATATTTATATAGTTATCTTGCTGCACAAAAAAAAATCAGATCAAGAAAGAAGAAAAAAAAACCGAGAAAGAAAACAAAATGCAAGCAAACAACTACAGAAAGAGTAAAAATGCTATGTTGTGGTCCACATACAGTTCCCACAGTACTCTCCCTAATGAAATCCTTTTAAGGAGATCCAAAACATGAATCAAACCTAAGTTTTAATTGACTTTCCCTGCATCTCTGAGATGGGGGCCATAAAGATGTGAGAAAGACCCTGATTCCTCTCTTTAGGAATCAGAATCCCCAAGGTTAAATCTGGTATCTACATGAGCTCAGAACTTAGACACCCTCAGTTGTAGAAAATGTCACAACTTTGATGGGCCATCAGCATTTCTGTTGTTTCCAATGTTATTTGTCTGTACCCAAGAGACTGGTTGCTTATTTTGAGACTTAATTTGCTCTTCAGAATGTCTTCTTTATGCTTTCTAGTCTCAAGCTTATTATTCTTCTTGATAGAGAAGAAAAAGAAAAATTGGATTTAAGCAGCATGCTTCTTTCTGCTGATTTTTACCTCAAATAATAGCCTCAAATAACAGGCATTGCCCTTGTTTTTGTTCAAAACACTTTTTATTGTCTTTAGCATTTTATAAGTCTTAACTAATTCTGGTATTTGGCCTTCTTGTTATTATTCTGTTGTTTCATAGGATTTAATAGTGAATCTGGGATTTGAATAAAGGTTTCCCAACCTTAAAAATAGTGTTCTTTTGGAGCAGCTAGGTTGCATAGTGGATAGAGTTGAGAGAAAGTAATATTTCTCTTGTATTAATAACACATTAATATCAGGGGATCCATTTATAAATACTTCCTTTTACCTCATTCCTTACTAGGTCAAATCAGCCTCTGAAGCACAGGGCTGATGATTGTATTTAACTTTCTCCTCATTCTTAGAGATCTCACTCAACTGGGAAAGTTTAGTTCTGATTAAAGAGTAGCCAGAATCTAAGCAAATTCTGGCCCACTGTGTTCTATTCTGATAAGTTTGGATGGAGGGGTAAATCCCTTTGTCTAGATTAGAACTTCAAATAATTTACTTGTAATAAATCTTAATTTTGTAACCACTATATTCAGTTAGGAGAGCGCATATGGAGCCAAAACCCACATTTTTAAGAAGCTGGGGTCTAGATTGCCTGAGGCTGGGTGTGGTCTAGGTAAGGAGGAGTAAGAGTGATATAATCAAAATCACATTCTCCATCCACTCCTTAGAATAAAACTACTTCTCATGATTCATTTTTTGTTTTATGAAAGCCAAATGATCATCCTTTTATTAATTATTCACTAGTTATAATTTATACAATGATTAATTACCCAGAAACCATGTCTCTTGAACTTCTGATACATCTCAGAATGTTGGGCCTGTAGTCAAGAAGATGAGTCTTTATTAGTTCAAATTCAGCCTCATGACTAGCTGGGTGATCATGGACAAGTCACTTAACCCTGTTTGCTTCAGTTTCCTCATTTGTAAAAGGAACTCCTGGAAAAGGAAATGACAAACCCAAGAAAACGCCAAATGGAGTCACAAAGAGTTGAACATGACTGAAACAACTCAATCATAAAAAGTTCTTTTTAATATAATACACTCTCTCTGACATTTTGTTTTTTGGTGTGTCTTCTTATATTCTTCACTTTTATCATTTTCAATATGACCAATAAAAATCCAAACTAATAAGAGAGCATGCTGGTTAGTCCCATTTTAGTCTCTACATGTTACTTTACTTTTAAAAATCAAATTCATTGGAAATTATATTGATAGAATTTTCTTTTTGAAGATTTATATTTATTAGATTGTCTTTTTTTTAAAAAAAGTATTAGGTCATTATTACTTCTCTATATGATTAACAAAATTCTATAAGAACAGCTAGAAGGAAATTCCATTCAAAATAACCATTAAATATATAAAATACTTAGGATTCTTCCTACCAAGGTATGTAGGAATTATCTAAACACAGGTACAAAACACTCTTCATAAAAATAAAAATAGAACTGAACAAGCGGAGAGATATTAATTGCTCATGATTGACAGTACCAGTAATATAAAAAACCTAAAAATGATAAAAAAATACTATATATATTTATATGTTCCATTTATAGTAAACACGAATTTTCAACAATTGTCTCCATGAGGGATACCTTGAAGAATGTCAGAGGATGAGGATTTAGCTTCCAATAAAGAACAAGGGGATGAAGAATGCACTATATTTGTGATTTTGCCTATTCTAAACATTAGGTATAAATTTTAGAATTGCAGGTTGTTTTTCTTTCTAAAAGAGGAGATAAAAAGAGAAGAGGAATGTTCCTTTACACTCTAGCTTATCAAAGAGGATCAAGCTTTCTTTGAATGGATAAGAGAGCTTAAATAAAAACAAAGAAGGATGTGAGAGGAGTTGTAAACTTTGCTGTAACTTTAGTGACATTGGAGGAGAGAGGGGGGCTAATGACTTTGCACAGCTCTGTCTTGCTTAAATGCAATTAAAGCAAAAGTCAAGGTATCATGCTCATGATATTATTGGTGCTCTTTGAGAAAACAAACAGCAACAGATATTCCTCTCTCCATCTTTTCTTCCTTTTTAGAAATTTGCCTATTAAAAGTCTTCTGTCCATTTAAGGAAAACTTCATTCTCTATGATAACCTGGAGTATAGAAAAAACATTTTTTTCTGTAATTTTATCTTCTTTTCTAGAAGGAAGAGAAACTTGCTATTTTCACATTAATAGACATTACTTGGCATGGTAGAATCATAAGCATAGTGCATTCTTGACAGGTCACAACAAAATTTTCTTTGTTTTATATGCTTGCTGAAAGTTAAATCATCACTTGTCATTCTTCATTCTACTTCTTAATTCTGAAGGTGGCAAATACTTGGCATGGGTAGAATAATAAATATAGTTCATTCTTGAGAGTTTGATTGGAAGCAAAACTGATTGGCTGGGAATTCCTGCTCATTATAGGATTCTCATGTTTACCTTACCATTGATAACTCTTATAACAAACAATCCTTCATGTTGGATCTTTTCCCTACAATGATATGTTGGACTCCTCCCTTAAGTGATGACTATGGAAACTATCTGGAAAAAGGCCTGATAGTTTCAGGAACAGCGATGTTTCCCAAACTTTTGAGTTCATAGTACTGAGCTGTCTCCATCAGGGTTCAAGGGAAGATGGTGGTCAAGTTGATGATTATTGTGCTTCACATGCAACCTGTTATATCCTCAGGATTTCTTTCTGGTTTAGCTAAGTTGACTCACTTGTCCTAAAAGTTATTGTTAGTTGGAAGTTAAATTGAAGTTGAATGACCCTTTCCTTGCCTGAGGACTTGCTTCCCCAGATGATAGTTTTGAGGGCTGACATATATGTAATTAATGCATAAAGTAGAATTTTAAAAGGAAGATTTCTCTGTTTTATTCAGTGAAAGTAGTGCTAGAGCTATGTGTTACATTGATGTGAGACTTGCTAATTACAATCTCCTACTTTAGGCACTATGTGATACGGAGAATGACAAATCATGATTTAAGAAAACAGGCCCATATGGCAAACCATCTGCACTGCCTTCCAGCAGGTCTTGCTTAGTTCCAGCTGCAATTGTATGTATAACCTCACTATGGGGCTACAGGAGGTTGTTGAACTGGTAGGAGTTCATTTCTGCTGGCTGAGGGGAATTCTCTGACATATTTTAGCTGCTTTCCATTCAAAATGACAACTATTGAAATATAGCAGGTAGTCCTATGGCTATGCAAATAGTCTCCAGGTAGTTTTCTATGCATTTTTCCAATGTTTGGCTTTGGTGCACATTTGTTTGCATGATGGATCAAAGGAATTAATATGTGCAAAGTGTACTGCAAAACTTCAAAGATTTGTATAAATGCTAGGTACCATTTTAAATTCCTAAGGACAAGTTAATTTATAATTATCTTCTCTAATTCTCATTTTATTTTGAGTTTCATAGCAAAATTGATTACTAAGAAGTCAAGGCTATTCTAAAAAAAACAACTAATGCCAAGCATGCAACAAACACTTGTTGAACCAGTGCAGTTGAATTGGTAACCACTGTCACTAGAAATGATTGACTTACTCTTATATTCAATTTAGTTATATTTGGTTCAACAAACAAGCCCCAGCTGCCTGTAAGATAGAGAGATAAGATGGTAGATAAAGAACTGGTTTTGAAACTAAGATAATCTGTTTCCAGTTTTCTGATTGTATGACCACAGGTCATTTAACATCATTGTTCTATATAACTCTCTAAGATTATCGTATGATATCTTCTGAGCAGAGAGCCTTTCTTAATGTGGAAACTGATTATGATATTAAGAATAGTAAGAGAGAGGCACCGCTAAATGGCACCGCTAAATGGCACAGTGGATAGACCACCAGTCCTGAAGTCAAAAGGACCTGAGTTCAAATCTGGCCTCAGACACTTAACACTTCCTAGCTGTGTGTCCTTGGGCAAGTCACTTAATCCCAATTGCCTCAGGGAAAAAAAAGAATAGTAAGAGAGAGAAGTAGTGGAGCCAAAATAGTGGGGTAGAGCCAACAACTCAGCTGAACTCTCCCAACATCCCCCTCCAACTTAAGAAACACTTTAAATTGAATTCTGGAGTGGTAGAGCCAACAAAGGACTAGGATAAGATATTTTCCAGCTTAAGACAATTTAGAAGGTCAGCAAGAAAGGTTTGTGACACCAGATTGGGAGGTGGCCTGCAATAGCCTGAAGTTCACATGATGGCAATATCAATAATGGGCCTGTGATGTGGCTGAGACAGTGGCAGAAGTAGCTTCAGGAGCTTTTAGCCCACATGTAGTAAGGGGGTTGGATAACTGATCAGATGGGAATTACAGGGAACTCTTTGCTGGCAATGGATGCAAGATCTTGTTTCATTACTTATACGCAGTTCCAGGGTAAAGAGGAGTACTAGCACTTGCAGCTACAAAATAGCAGGAGCTCTGGCTACAGTTGTAGGTTAGAGAAGAGTGTTTGTGGTTGCTCACAAGGAATAAAGGAACTTAGTTTCAATTCCAAGGCAGAAAAGAGAACTAGCTCTTGTGGTTGCAGTACAGAAGATCTCTTCCTGAGTAAAGACTGGAGCACAGGTTAGGAGATTATTCTATGGGTAATATGATCTTGGAAGCATGAAACACTTTTATACTCCTAATACTAGCTCTGAAAGAATCTCTACCAAAAACCCTGAAGTCTAGGACAGAGAGCATATAGTTAAAAAGTTAACATGAAAATTAAGAAATGGGCTGAAAAAAATGAACAACAAAAGAACCCAACCATAAAAAAGTTACTATTGTAACAAACAAGATCAAAACACAAACTCAGAAGATGTCAAAATACCTGCAAGCAAAGGTTCAAGAAATGTAGATCAAAGTCCAACAAGAGTTCCTGAAAGATAATAAAAATAATTTTTAAAAAGCAAAAACAAGAAGAGATGTAGAGGAAAAACTGGGAAAAGAAATGAGAATGATGAAAGAAAATTATGAAAAAGAAATAATGAAGAAAATAAGACTTTAAAAGAAGATTTGGGCAACTGAAAACTAATGAGCCCATGAGACACTAGATAACCAACCAACCAACAAAAAAATAAAGTCAGAAGACTTAAGAAATAGAAGAAATATATCTGAAATATTTCATTGGAAAAGCAATTGACTGGGAAAATAGATTGAGGACAGATAATTTAAGAATTATTGAGCTACCTATAAACCAAGATTTTTTTTTTAAAAAAAGAACCTAGGTATATTTCAAGAAAATATAAAAGAAAATTTTCCTAAATATCCAAGAAACAGAGGATAAAATAAAAAATGAAAATTATTTGATCACCTGAAAGAGATCCTCAAATGAAAATGCCCAGGAATATTATAGCTAAATTCCACAGCTCATATGTCAGGGAGAAAATATTGTAAGCAGGGAGAAAGTAACAATTCAAATATCATGGAGTCACAGTCAGGTTTAGCAGCTTCCATGTAAAAGGAGTAGAAAGTTTGGAATATGATATTCTGGAAGGCAAAGGAACTAGGATTACAACCAAAAATAATATATCCAGCAAAACTGAATATATTCCTTCAGGGAAAAAAAGGATATTTAATGAAATAGATGATTTTTCAGGCATTCTTGATGAAAAGACCACAGTCAAATTTGACATTTAAACACAAGACTCAAGAGAAGCATGAACAAAATAAACATCAAAGAGAAATCATAAGGTACTTAATATAGTTAAACTGTTTACATTCTATATGGGAAGATGATACTTGTAACTCCTAAAAACTTTATCATTATTAGAACTCTTAGAAGTAGTATACAGACATTAGACATATGTGAGTTGACTATAATGGACTTACATAAAAAAATTAAGAGGAAAGGAAAAAGGATGTACAGGGAGAAGGAGGGAGAGTAAGAAAAGGAAAACTTATCTCACATAAAAAAGGTGCATAAGAAAGATTTTACAATGGAGGGAAAAATGGAGGAGGTGGGTGGACAATGCTTGAACCTCATTCTCATCATAATTAGATCAGATGAAATAATATTGCCTTTTAGTTAGGTATAGTCATCTATCCTACCCAAGAGAGAATGAAGATGAGAAATAAATGAGAGAAAGAGAGAGGTGATAGAAAGAAGATGAATTAAGGGAGGCAGATAAAGATCAGAGAAGCTTGTTGCAAATCCCTCCTCTTCCATCACTCACTTTCCTGTTTTCCTTTTGATTTTAACTATAATAGCTTTGTTTGTGTAAAATCAAAAGTTTTGATTTCATGTAATCAAAAATATTCATTTTTCTTTTTGTGATCATATCTATTATATTTGATTTGGTCTTAAATTGTTCTTTTATCCATAGTTTTGAAAGATAAACTTTTCCATGCTTCCCTTTATCACTATTTATGACTAAATCAGGTACCTATTTTGACCTTATTTTGGTATTAGGTGTGAGGTGTTTAATCTATACATAATACATTAAATACTTTCCAGTTTTCCTAGCAATTTTTATCAAAGTGAGTTCTTGTCCCCAAAGTTTGGTTCTATGAACTTATGAAATACTAGATTACTATTGTTATTTATTCCTGTATATCATTTATCTAATCTTTTCCACTGATCCACTACTCTAGTTCTTATCCAGTATCAGATTGTTTTCATGATCCCCACTTTGTAGTATAATTTGAAATCTGGAATTGCTAGGCCACCTTCCTTCGAATTTTTTATCATTGTTTCCCCATGTGATTTTTGTTATTTTTGTTATTGATATGGTTAGTTATGTGATAGTTTTATTATCAACCAACCTTATGTATCTGATATAAATCCCTTCTGGTACTAGCATATGATTTTGTGATGTATTGTAATCTCCTTGCTAATAGTTCATTTTTAAAATTTTGCATCAATATTCATCAGGGTAATTGGACTATAGTTTTTTTCTTTGTTTTTGCTCTTTCTGATTTAAGTACTAGCCCATATTTCTGTCACAAAAGGAATTTAGTAAGACTCTTTTTTTTGCCTATTTTTCTAATTAGTTTATATAGTATTGGATTTAATTGCTCTTAACATGTTTCATACAATTCACTTGTGAATTCATCAGGTCCTGGGGATTTTTTTTCTTCAGGAACTCATTGATGGCTTGTTTAATTAGTTTTTCTAAGAGGCTTATCTAAATATTTCATTTCCTTTTTTGTTAACTAGAGCAATTTATATTCTTGCAAATATTCACCCATTTCACTTAAACCATCAGATTTATTAACATATAATTGGGCAAAAGAAAATGTTATTTTTAAAAATTTCTTCTTCATTGCTGATACATTCATTCTTTTCATTTTTGAAACTCCTAGTTCAATTTTCACCTAAGTACAGCTTTGCCTATATCCTATATACACATTTTTGTATGTTGCCTCATTGTTGTCATTTAAATGAAATTATTTATTTTTTCCTATGAGTTGTTCTTTGATCCATTTATGCTTTAGAATTAGATTGTTTAGTTTCCAATTAATTTTTAATTTGTTACTATGGCCAAACTATGGAAACTCGCAATGGGAACAGAGAAGAGCAGAGTTTCTCTTCAGAGGAGGACATTGAAGTAAAAACAAAAAGCTTCTTCTATCCCAAACAGTAACATTAAATGGCTCCTGGCCCAGAGAGAATTTATAGAAGAACTCAAAAAAGAATTTAAAAATCAAATTAGAGACATAGAGGAAAAAACAACAACAAAAAGCCATGCAAAAAGAACAAGGTCATGAAAAAAAAAGTTAACCACTTAGAAAAAGAGATAGAGTCTCAAAGATGAAAATAAGTCTTTGAAAATTAGAATTGGGCAAAGGGAAGTCAGTTAAGCTATAAGAAACCAAGAAATAACAAAACAATATAAAGAATAAAAAAAAATAGAATAGAATGTGAAACAGCTTTTAAGGGGAAAAAAAAACCCTAGATCTAGAGAACAGATGAAGAAGAGAAAATGTGAGAATAATTGCACTACCTGAAAGCTATGACCAAAAAAAGAACATTTACACAAGAAATAATACAAGAAATAATCCCCCCCCCAAAGAAATAAAGTCCTGGAGTGATAGGACATGAGGGAAAAGTAGAAATAAAAAAAGATCCACCGATTACCACCTCAAAGAAATCCTTTGTGGAAAATAAATAGGAATATCACTGCCAAATTTTGAAACCTCCAAATCAAAGAGAAAATGTTTGTAAGAAACAAGTTAAAAATACAATTCAAATATGCTGGAGCTACAATTAGAATTGTTTAGGACTTAGCAGCAGCCACTGTAAAAGACCACAGTTCTGGAATCATTTATACTGACAAATGAAAAGAACTAAGTCTGTGGCCAAAAATATCACATCCAATAAAATTATCCATAATATTGAATGAGAAAAAAAATGAACATTCAATGAATTTGCAGATTTTTCAGAACTTTCTATCAACCAAACCTGAATTCAACAAAGAATTTTACATGTAAGAGCCAATATCAAAGATCAGTTTCAAGGAACTTAACATGGACAAATTGTGTTTTTTACATGGAAATATACACCATATGTTTAAGATTGACATTAGCAATAAGTGTAGATCAAAAAGAAAGATTGGGGCAGAGCTAAGGTAAAAATAGTAATTATGTTATACAAGCAACATGCAGAGGAAGAATAGATACAGAAACATTAGTGGGGAAGAGCTCATAGTTCTGAAAACCTATGCACCCTGAGAATGGGTTAAAAAAGCAATATTGTATAGGTACCAGGAAGGGTATCACACCCTTCAAAATCTATAAATAAATAAGGGGAGAGGGATGGGAGAGGAGGAAGCAAAGGGTGGGGGAAGAAGACAAAAAAGGAATACATGGGTGGGAGGAGGTTAAGTAATAGCCAGGCAAGATAAAGAGCAAAATTAAAGCAGAGTTAGCAGGGATGGGAAAGATATCCCTCTCTCTGTGTGTATGTGTGTTTATTTTTGTATATTTATATATGTATACCTAAATATATGCTTGTTTAACTACAGCCTGCTTAGGGGAGGTGGGGAGGATTGTTGTGCCTGTCTCAGTTTCCCTCAGTTACTGTCTCAGTTTCCCTCAGTTGCAGTATCAGTCTCCCTCAGTTGCAGTATCAAGTCTCCCTTAATTACTGTTTCAGTCTCCCTTAATTGCTCTGTCCCAGAATAGAAATCCCCACTTCCTGACCTTCAGAAATAATTGGACTCACATTCCAAAGTAATCATGAAACCTCCAGATGGTCTGCCTCGACCTACCTCTTCTCTATCTATGTGACCCAGACAAGCAGTCTGCTTTGGCAAGGCTCCTTACTCCCTAACCTGTCAGAACTGAATTTATGGTTTCCTTGGACACCAGATGTGCTCATCTGTTCCCATGAGTTCTTTGTCTCCCTGAGCTATAGGACCCTATATAATGTTTGAAGTTCCTTGATGACACCACTGAGTACTTTGTATTCAGTCGGCTAACATGGCTGTGGCTGTGTTGGTCCCTGGCCTGGACTTCGTGCTTTGAGACATGAGTCCCACCAGTCCTGATCCATAGCTATGGATTCTGAACTCTCAATTAACATCAATAAAGCATTACCTAATTTCCATGTGTGATACTGCCTCAGTTTCTCCCTGAGCATTACATTTGGAGGCCCCAGCAAGATATGAGATCTGGTATCAGGACAAGCTAGGTAATAACATTAGCAATTTAGTGTTTGATAAACCCAAAGACCCCAGCTTTT
>JAJPUD010025217.1:0-10085 GCA_023553655.1 Myrmecobius fasciatus | reverse complement strand
AAAAAGGTAAAATACTCATATGTGCAAAAATATTTATATCAGCTTTTTATGGTGGCAAAGAATTGGAAACTGAGAAGGTTTTCATCAATTGGGAAATGGTTGAACCTGTTATGGCATTTGATTATGATGAAATGATTTCTATATGTTACCAACAAAGAGATAGAAAAATCTCTTTTAATTTAAAATAATAGCAGATACCATAAAACATCTAGGCATCTACTTGCCAAGACAAAGCCAGGAATTATATGAACACAATTACAAAACACTTTTTGCACAAATAAAGTTAGATCTAAACAATTTTGAAGTATATCAAAGCCTATGGATAGACCAAACTAATAGAATAAAAATGATAATTCTACCTAAATTAATCTACTTATTGAGTGACATACCAAATAACTGCCAAGAAGTTACTTTATAGAACTAAACAAATAACAAAATTCATCCAGAAAAAAACAAAGGTCAAGAAGTTCAAGGGGATTAATGAAAAAATGCAAAGGAAAGTATACCAGACCTAAAATTATACTATAAAGCAGTGGTCATCAAAACCATGTGATACTAGCTAAGAAATAAAGGATCAGTGGAATAGGCTAAGTTCACAAGACACAATAGTCAATGACTATAGTAATCTCATGTTTGATAAAACTAGATTCCAGCTTCTGGATAAGAACTCACTATTTGACAAAATTTTCTGGAAAAACTGGAAATTAATATGCCAGAAACTAGGCATTGACAAACATCTAACATCCTATACCAAGATAAGGTCAAAATGGGTTCATGATTTAGACATAAAGAGTGATACTATAAGTAAATTAGAACAAGGAACAGTTTCAGATCTTTGGAGAAGAAAGGGATTTATGGCCAACTAAGATAAGTGAAGGATCTTGAGTCTGTGACATATGATAGTCAATTAAAATAATTGTACAGGAGCAAAAAAAAAGCCACAAAAGAGAAAATTTAAGAAACATATTTAGGGAAAAAACCTCTCAAACCTATTAAAATTTTTAAAAATGGAGAGAAATACAAATTAAGATAACTCTGAGGTACTACTTCATACCTCTCAGACTGGCTAAGATGACAGGACAAGATAACTGTAAGTGCTTAAGGAGATGTGAGAAAACTGAAACACTAATACATTGTTGGTGAAATTGTGAATTGATTTAACCATTCTGAAGAGCAATTTGAAACTGTGCCCCAAAGGGTACACATTATGTATACCCTTTGATCCAGCAGTGTCTCTACTGGGCTTGTATACCAAAAAGATCATTAAAAAGGAAAAGAATTCACATGTGCAAAAATGTTTGCAGCAGTCCTTTTTGTAGTGGCAAGAAACTGGAAACTGAGTGAATGCCCATCAGTTGGAGAATGGCTGAATAAAATGTGGATGAATCACCAGATAATCCAATAAATTATTTCAAAGACCTAATTAGAGGGTCAGATGCAAAAAATAGTGGTTAATAGTTCAATGTCAATATATCAAGGGGTCTTCAATGGGATACTTCAGGAACTTATTCTAGACAGTGTGATTTTTTTTTATTTAGTTAAAGGTTCCTCTAGTTTACATGTGGCACAAAGCTAGATAGGATAGTTAAAAGGTCAGTGACAATCAGAAATTGTAATTACCTTGATTAGTTAGTAGATTAGACTAAATCAAATAAAATAAAATTCAATAGAGATTAATGTAAAATATTACATTTGTGCATAAAAAATAAATTTCATATGTATACATTGGGAAAGTTATGATGAGGCAGTAATTGTTTTGAGAAAAACCTGAGGATTGAATAAGTTAGGATTGTAATATTACAGCCCAAAAAAATTAATGACATCTTGGGCTGCAATTGAGAGGAGCAAAATTTCCAATAATAGGTAAAGAATAGTGCTACTGTACTCCTCTCTCATCTGAAATATTGCATTTAATTCTAGGAAATGTAATTTTATAAATACATTGACAACATAGAGATTGCCTGAAGAAAGGTAATCAAAATAGTGAAGGGCCTAGAGCCTGTGTAATATGAGAATCAACTGAAATAATTGTACAGAAAGGTAATATCAGGAGCAAAAGGCAGAAGTCATAAAAGGGAAAATTTAGAATACATGCTAGGAAAAACTTCTCAACCTTTAAGTGGGATGACCAATCTCCATAAGTGATGAGTCTCCTACTTCTGGGATATTTTCAAGGAGAAATATTTTTTGTCTTTGCATTAGACTCACTTCTAACTCTTAAAATCTATGAGTCTGTGAAATTATTGAGTAGATTCCTGTTAGAAACACAAGAGGCACGTTATTCATATTTTCTGCCATTATTAACAGACATTAACTCTGAATCTGCTATTTATAAGACACTTTTCTTGTTGCTGTGGAGAATACGAAGAAGTTTAAGAAATAGTCCTCATCCCTAAAAAAACTTAAAATCTAATGTGGATGTAAGACATACACAAACAGAAAAATGATATTAAAGCACATTTTTTCTTAATGATATACAGTAATGACTGAATTTAACCAAGGATACAGAAAATCAATTTTTAAAAAATGTAGAAGACTAAACATGACCCTCAATAATAAATTTGCTAATAATCATTCCCTTTTAAGAACATAAGTATATTCTTTCTTTAAAAAGAATATTTTATATGAAACATGATTTTCTATTTCACAAAGCTTGATTGTTTAAACATATATAAAATTCTGCACATTTCTTTCAAAAATGTCCTACAGGTCTCTGATTCCTTCTGAACTTGTTTTTGTTCTATGAATTTCTTTAATATTACAATGTTGATCTTGTTTTGACATTACTTTTGTTAATTCCCTTTTCCTAATTTTTCCACTCCAAAAATAAAAAGAGGGGGGAGTCCCTTGTTACAAATAAACACAGACAAAATGAATCAATAAAGCATCTGTTTCAAAAAAGTATGTTTTTGACCCTTGTGGATTTTGCCTATCAATGAGGTAAGAGGAACATGCTTCATCTTAAGTCCACTATGACAGAGTTGGTCATTTCTTTGACCTGAAGTTTTAGAACTTTTAAAGTTTTCCTTTTCAGTGATGATGTCTTTGGCTACCTAAGATGCTCTTATATTCTAGTCCTTTTCTTTTTTATCTTCCCTCTTAACTCTTCCTTTAGGATCATTGATTTTTTCTTGTTACTATTCCTTCCCTACTATAATCCTCACTTTTAACCCCCATGTTCCCTATTCCTGCTGGTTTTCCTATTAAGAAAGATGTTTTTCTACACTCCTTCCTCTATGTTTATATATTCTTTTTTTCAATGTATCTCAAATGTGAGAAATAGCAAGCTTGACTTTATTCTTCACATAATAATTAGAGCCTTCTTCCTTTTAACCTCTCTTCTTTTTTCCCCTCTTCAAATCCCAAATCCAAATTTCTTCAGTAATCTCTGAAGACATTTAAAGTGTTAAAGGGACATGTTTCCTCACTTTTTTCTATTATAATGTTAGCACTACATAATCATAAAGCTGCTTTTGATTTCTCAAAGCTATTTACCTTTCTAGGTAAATATCAACTTGTATGTTTGTATTTCACAATTTTTTCATCAAAAATGCTCAAAATAATTATTCAGTTATCAATCCATTTTTTTATCTATAGCATTCTACTAAGATTTCTTTGGAAAGTGATTCTTAATTACAAGTCTATGGATTTTACTTTTTGGAATATTGCTATTTATTTCATATTTCTTTCTTCAAGAGCTTTTATTTTATTTTTATTCTCTAGACTCATTTCTTCTCAACATGGTCATTGTAAAAAAAAAATCTCCTTTTCTCCTTTGAATCTCTCCTTGCAGTTGTTTAGGAATTTTATTTGCAATAACATTTTTATACTGTATGGTATTTTCTTTGATTTAGTAATCCTTCTAGTTTTATTTCCTAAACTAGGACTTTGTGCCAGGAACCAGGCTCTGCCTCACAATTTCTTGTATTCTTGGTTAGGCTGTTAAGCTATCTTTGGTCTCACCCAAGACCCCTCCATTATTATACTGATCTCCTCCTCCTGGGGTTTGAAGCACACACACATGCCCTTGATTTTATAAAGTTAGAACTCTGGATCTTCAGATATCTCTGGTATCTAAGGAAAAAGTCTTTGGGACCTCAGAGCGCTTGAGCTTGCATTGTCTATATTACTCTACTGGTCTAGGTGGTCATTGGTCTAGTCATCACTATATTTGTTCCCAATAGGATATTGAGATATCGTAGATATCCTAAGGAGAACTCTAAGTTCTTTGCTGCCTAAAGACAAAGCACTGTAGGCTACATTTGCCCCTAGTCTCTGATATTGCTGAGATTACAACCAATTTTAATTTGAAAGCTGGAATTGCTAGTAGAGGGAAGGAGGTGTTTTTTTGTTTTGTTTTGTTTTGTTTTGTTTTTTGTATGTGTGCAGTGGGAGAGGGATAACTCTTTGTGCAGTTGTTTTTTGTGGAAGAAATAAACTTACTGTACTTTCTCACTGGATTTCCTGAGATCAGTATTCTATCTATTGTGAACTTTAATTATTTGCTATAGTCAGTAAGTGAAATATAAAAAAAACCTGCCTCCCATTCAATAGCTGTCTTAGAAGGATCTTGATCTTTTAATCCTAAATTAAACTAGTAGACCTGGGCAGGTTCACACTTGGGCTAAAGATTCTAGAGAAAGAATTATTGCTATGTCGTGGGTCCTAACTACTTCCTAGTGATAATTTTGGGGAGAAAATAAGAGCAAAGCTAATCTCTTTATTTGACTGTCATTACCATCCAGCCAATGCATGGAAAACTCTCCTTCTGCCATCCATTCCCCCTGCCCATCTTTAGAATGCTCCTATTGAACAGAGACAGGTTAGGAGCATGACTAGAAAAGTCTTGTTTTTTCTTATCTTTCAGGGTATAATCCTTGTCACAGAGTAGTTGTTGGTTGTTATCATTTTTGTAGATGTGCTAATGGAATTTTAGTGCTTTGTCTCTGATCAATAAAAAATAATATAAATAAATGGACCAAAATAACACATACCAAAGGTGCTATGGGGAAAAATCATTTTGGAAATGTTCCTTATTGGTAGGATAGAAAGGTATGGAAGATTTTTGTTTGGTTCTCCATTTCCATTCTCTTCATTTACCTTTAATTTTTTTCCCTTGCAGGTTAAAGCTGACTCCCCATCCTAAGAGACCAACATAGGCTATCAACTTAAATGATGTCTCTGATAGCTCTGTGGATCAATAGGTATATGGGCCTATTCTTCATCTGAGTTCTGTCAAGAGTCCAAATTATACACAGTGCATGAAAACCACCTACTGAATTTACTGCCTCTGTATCATCAGCCATTGCATATGGCCCATGTTTCTGAATTCATTTCTTGAAAGCTTTAACTAAGTCTTTGATACAGTTTTTTCTACCTTTTCCATGTGGCTAAGAGGGATTTAGACAAAGTTTCTTAGTTTTCACATTGCAGACTGTGCTCTCCTTGTTTTCCAGAGAAATTCTTTACTTTTGTTTCTTTCATTAATATAGAGTCTAATGTTTTAGTATTCAAGGAGCATTCATTATGATGTAGATAAATTACAATGCTCTAAGGAAACACATGTAGACTGGACTATCTACAGCGATTTTTGAGTCAGCTCAGGAATCAAAATAATATCAATTTGCAAGAGTGACTAACAGATAAATGGTTCTTTTCCTATTTCTAACACTTAGATAAGCTGATTCACCAATCTAAGTCTGAATTTTTCCCCTTTTCTGAAATGACATTGCACCGATCTATTTCTTAGGTAGGATGAAAGATAAGTAAAGTAATATATGTGGAAGTAATTTATATTTGTGGAAACAATAGTGCTATATAAATCTATAGTTCCCACTGTAAAATTTCTATTTCTCAAATTGATCTTGTCTCACACCACTTTGTAACCAGAATGGATATGAACTAAGTACATTCCAGTGGATGATTAGTGACCTTAATAATCTCCTGGTTATCAGAGAAAGAAATGACTAGGAGAAACAAAAAAAAATCACCATTTACATAACGTGAGTGAAAAATAACTGCTGGATAGTCTACCAATTATTCCATTCCAGACCTTTCTCTTTACTTTAAGTGGCACTCATCATCACTTGCCTGGACTCTTAGAATAGCCTCCTATAATTTTTGCTGTCTTCAATTCTAATTGCTCCTTTGTCCAATCCAATCTTACATACCTCCAAATAAATATTCCTATGCCTGGCCATGTCATACCCCTATTTGAAGATCAAGAAGCACTCCCTAAAATATAAAATGCTCCACCTGGCATTTAATAATTCCCCATTATTTGGATCCCCTCTACCTTTTCAGTCTTATATCATATTCCTGCCTTTCAAGAATTGTTCACTTTTAAATGGGATCCTGGGGTAGCTAGGCAGCATAGAGGATAGAGTGCTAGACCTGGAGTCAAGAAGACTCTTCTTCCTGAATTCAAATCCATTCTGAAACACTTATTAATTGCAATCCTGAGCAAGTCACTTAATCTTATATACCTCATCTTCTTCATCTGTAAATAAGCTAAAGAAAGAAAAGGCAAATTATTCCTTTATCTTTGTCAAGAAAACACCAAAAAGAGTGAGTAACAGTCAGATGTGATGGAAAATTACTAACAAAAATAAATGATAACCTTGTATTGCTAAGATATTGAGAAGGCCCCCAGCACATTGGCTGGATTATTTCTGGCAAATTTATGGGAGGAGTTGGACACTAGCAGCACAAGTTGGGCAAACATGAATAGAATACAACTTGTATTATTGAATGGAGGGCCCACATCAGTGATGTATCAGATAAATTGTTATACTAGAAGATTCAAAAGTACTGCTATTTGAATTAATGAGTATCATATTTTCCCTTAAAGTAATGAAGATGATTTTCCTATGGGATGGTAGAAACTGTATAATTATTTTATAATGAAACACTATATGTAACTAGTACCCAGATCTTTACAATGATTAATTAATCTATATAGATTATCCTGCCCTCCAAGATGATGATAGGTTTTATTTTAATTACAATCTCCAAATTCATGTCTATGCTTTTAGAAGACTGTTAAATGTCTTCTTGTACATATTCTTGGGCTATTTCTACTTAGTACACTGACTTATAAGTATGCTAATAAAAGCCACCATTTTTAGAAGAGTATACTTCTCCAAAAGACCAAATATGAGCTGGTACCAGAGTTAAAGTCAAATTATTTTTGACCATAGATATACTTTGCTATATTTTTAAGGATTATTTTCCAACACATTCAGTCTTATATTCAATAATACCCTACTATTATATTTTCTAAAATAATTTTTTCCAGGAAAATATTATTATTATTTAATTTAAACACATGAATTTCAATTTGTCTTCTCCCTTTCTAACATACAATTTGTTTTTTTTATATGTATACATATTTCCACACTTATCTTTGTTGTGCAAGAAAAATCATATCTACAAGAAAGAAATATCAGATAAAGGAAACACAATGTAAGCAAACATCAATCGAGAGTATGAAAATGTTATGTTGTGGTCCACATTTCACAACCCTCTCTCTGGGTGTATATGGCTTTCTTCACTGAACAATTGGAAGTGGTTTGAAACATTTCATTGTTGAAGAGAGCCATGTCCATCAGAACTGATCATCATATAGTATTGTTGTTGCCATGTATAATGATCTCCTGGTTCTGTTCATTTCACTCAGCATCAGTTCATGCAAGTCTCTCCAGGCCTCTCTGAAATGGTCCTGCTGGTCGTTTCTTATAGAACAATAATATTCATATACTATAATTTATTCAGCCAATCTCCAATTGATGTGCATCCATTCAGTTTCCAGTTTCTAGCCACTACAAAAAGGGCTGCCACAAACATTCTTGCACATGTGGGGCCCTTTCCTTCCTTTATGATTTCTTTGGGATATAAGCCCAATAGAAATGCTGCTGGGTCAAAGGGCCATTTTCTAAAATAATTAAAGGCAAATTGCTGATATGCCATCTTTGCAATAGTATCAATAAAATTCCAACACAAGCTGAACTTTAGTTATGGACACTATTGTCTTATTCGTATCCATGCAACTACACTCAAGTTGACCAACTCATTTTACCTTCATAGACGTGATCATTTCTGAGGAGACAATTATTCTATTCTACCCTTCTATCTTTACATAAAGTACCACTCATAACTATTTGCCTAAACTAGTAGGTTGTTCATTCATTGCAGTTCTACCCAACTCTTTCTGATTCCATTTAGAGTTTTCTTGGCAAAAATACTGGAGTGGTTTTCCAGTTCCTTCTCCAACTCATTTTATAGATGATGAAACTAAGGCAACCAGGTTGTTACATGCCAAAGATCACACAATTAGCCTCTGAGGTTAGATTTGAACTCAGACTTTGCAAAATCTAGACCTTAATGACTGTGTCACTTTGCTGTTGAAGTATGAGAATAGCATTTATCAATATTTAGTCCCCTTGCTTCTAGTTTCTCTCTCTCTCATTCTCCACATAATGTCATATTATTATTTTTTTTTTGCTTTTTTTTTGCTGAGGCAGTTGGGGTTAAGTGACTTGCCCAGGGTCACACAGTTAGGAAGGTAATGTCGAATTAATATAAGATGTTCAGGAAGAATAGTTTTAACTTTTTTTTTTTTTTTTTTTTTTGCTGAGGCAATTGGGGTTAAGTAACTTGCCCAGGGTCACACAGCTAGGAAGTGTTAAGACCACATTTGAACTCAGGTCCTCCTGAATTCAGGATTCATGCTTTAACCACTGCACTACCTACCTGCCCCAGTAGTTCTAAATTTTAATAACTTCAAACTGCCTAAAATATAGCCTGCTTATACCTATGCATAACCAAATCACTCTCCTATTAAAAAATAGTCATCTCTTAAAGTACAAAATCTTCATCCTGGCAATTGAGGCTCCCCCATTATCTGCCTTCTAACTATCTTTGCAATTTTATGTCATATGACTACCCTTCACAAATTCTCCATTTCTTTTTAAGTAGCCTACTACTTATTCCTCCAATAAGATATTCTATCTACCAGCTGCATGACTGTGTAAAAATGTCCTCCAGTGTCTAGAATATATATTTTCCTCTTGTTTACCTCTTAAAATCTTTAATTTCCTTCAAAGTTCAGTGGAGGTACCCCTCTTAAGAGAAGACTTTCCTGATTCCCCTTTACTTCCTTGTGTACATGTGTCTTCCTTATTTTCCAAATTGTAATTTCCTTGAGGAAGGTAAAGCAACATTCTGTTTTTGTCTTTATATCCGCAGTATTTAACCCAGTGACTATATACATTTTAGGTACTTAATAAATAATTATTTTTAATTAAATCTTCTCATTTGTGAGATAGAAAAATTCTCTTCATTATAGCTTTCAGATAGAGGATCAGATAAATTTGTTACTGGCCTTCTGATGATATAACATGATTTCTTTTGTTGTACAGTCATTCAGCCATGTCCAACTCTTTGTGACCTTAATGAGAGTTTTCTATGCCAAGATACTGTATTCCTTCTGTAGATCATTTTATAGATGAAGAAACTGAGGAAAGCTTACCCAAGGTCACAGAGTCACTAACTGTCTCAGGCCAAATTTGGACAAAGTTCTTCCTAACTCTAAATACAGCTCTCTACCTACTGTACCCACTTAGCTGCCTATGACTTCTACATATCAATTAAGTCATTTTATACCATTATCTCCAATCAAATAATAGAACATATAAACTGCCTTTATCTGCACACTCATAAGGAGAAAGTTTTAAACACTTCTTATATAAAGTCCAATAGCTCTATATTAATTCCTCTATCAAATGTAAAATCTTCTGATTCAAAAAAAAAAGAGTAAAAAGACCAATTTCCATCTCCCTAGCTCCTAGTGCTATCCTCCATATCTGGAATTTTCCTACTCTACACTGCCTTCTGGTTTCTCTGGCTTACTTAAGATTCAGTTCAAATCCCATTTTCTGTAAGAGATCCTTCCCAGTTCACTCCCTACTCCTCTCCCTAGGAGATTACCTTCCATTTATTCTTTATGAGCCTTGTACATAATTATTTACATGTTTCTCCCACATAAGACTCAGCTCTTCAGTACTGGAGAAGACAGTTTTTTTTTT
>JAJPUD010025215.1:0-17842 GCA_023553655.1 Myrmecobius fasciatus | reverse complement strand
AGAGAGAGAGAGAGAGAGAGAGAGAGAGAGAGAGAGAGAGAGAGAGAGAGAGAGAAAGAAAAAGAGAGACAGAGAGCGTTCTACTACCCCAAGGATTTTGTTTCTTAACTATATATGAACAAATTATATTTATTCAAAATGTGAATTTAGCTAAAATTAAATTTCCTAAACCAACAGAGAAAATTGCCAGTGGGGGGTAGGGGGGAGAGTGAAGTGCACTGGGAGTGAGTAAAAATCTCTCTAGGGTGAATATCCAAGAGAACAGCATGTCAGAGATGGCTATAGCAATAACGGTAAGCATTTATTTATGTAGCACCCCTTTTTTTGGAGGTTTGCTTAACATTTGACCAAACTTATTTGATCCTCACAACAATCCTGTGAGATAGGACCTCCATTTTACAAATGAGAAAACTAAGAGGGACAGAAATTAAATGACTTTCCTAGGGTCACACAGCTAATAAGAGTTTGAATCAGAAATCTAGCACTGTATCTCATTCAAGATTCAGTATTCAATAAGATTAACTGAGAGATTGAGACTTAGCTAGGGTCACCCAGCCAGAACATGTTAGAGAAAAATCTTGAACTCAACTTGGTCTAGCTAGCTCTTTCCATGCCATACTCTCTGTTTCTCTCTCACTACCCACCTCTTTCTCCTCTCTGTCCCTGTCTCTTTCTCTGGCTGTCTTTCTCTCCCTTACCTCCCCTCCCCCTCTTCTCTCTGTCTTTGTTTCCCTCACCACCTAGTGCTCTCTCTGTCTCTCTGTCTCTCTCACGGCCCAGCTCTCGCTGTGTCTCTGTCTCTCTTTCCCCCTCTGTGTGTCTCTGTTTCTCTCATAGTACAAGATGTATCCCCAGGCACCAAAGTGGGAGAGTCCAACAGTATCTGAGGCTTCATGGAACTTGGAGGAGAGCACTGCCCCTGGAGGCAAAGGGTGATCCCATCTTTGCCTCAGCCTTAGTCACCTGAGTCTTGGCTGAGATTTTCAACTGAGAGGTTGGAAGATGAAGAATCTTTTTTCTTTCTTCAATAATTTCACCTTAAGTGACTCAAATTGCTTCTTCCACATCCCACCTTTAAAACTAGTATCTTTGGGGCAGCTAGGTGGCTTAGTGGATAGAACACCAGCCCTGAAGTCAGGAGGACCTGAGTTCAAATGTGACCTCAGATACTTAACACTTCCTAGCTGTGTGACCTAAGGCAAGACACTTAAAATTTCCTGGACCTCAATTTCCTCACTTCTAAGATGAGACCAGGTGGTTTATAAGAACCCTTCTAGTCTTCCTCTATGACCCTATGGAAATAATGACAGATAAGGCATGTGTTATCTCCCACCTACTGAGGGCAGCATCTGTTTCATTTTCACTTTGAGCTATCTAGGATCTAGCAGAACATCTGACACACAGTAGGTACTTAATAAATGCTCACTGACTGACTAATTGAAGGAAGAGAATTAGACGAGATGCCACTATTTAGACCATGACCTAGCTGGACTGCTCCCTCTTCTCCTCAGCCAAATCTTTTACAATTTATCCTGGCCCAGAACAAGCCCCAACTCCTCCCTGAAGCCTACACAATTGCTTCAGACCATACCGCTCTCTCCCTTCCCAAAATACCTATTATGTTTACTGCCAGTGCTGCATAATTCAGGCTCTGTATAGACTGTATATTGTTGATATGTGGCTGTCTTCTCTAAATGCTTTCTAGGGATGTTTGACGCCTCCCCAAATAGGCTGTACACTGTGGGAACAGGGGCCGTTTATTCTCTGTGTTATACAAGCCAACCTCTCCTTTCCCAGGGTTCAGACTCAAGCAACAAGCTTGGGCACATAAGGCCTCCCCCATAAGTACTTTTTGGTTGCTCAATGACCTTTCAAGTTTTTTTGTACCCCACAAAGATTCTATGACTATTCTTGTTTAAAGAGAAAAAAAGAGACATAAAAGTTGTGACTTTCCTGGGGATACACAGCAGGTCAAGAGCAGAGTCTGTGTTGACTCCTCATCTGATGCTTGATCTATCTTCCAGACACTACGCTCTCTGAAGTAGCTGGGCCTGAGGTGCCTTTTTTCATAACCAACAAAAACTGCTTAATAAATATGTAAAAACTTGTGGTATCCTACTGCTTACTATCCAGAACATTTGTGTAGGAGGGGGACTATGTGCTTGTTAACCCAATAATTTGAATAATGCACAATTACCATGCAATAGCTCCCATTTTTATATAGTGCTTTATGGTTTACAACGTGAGCCCTAGGAAATTGGAAGTGCACGTATTATTATCAGGCCCATTTTACAGAAGAGAAAACTAAAAGCCAGAATGGTTATCACTTGCCAAAGTCCACAGCTTGAAATTGACAAACTCCAGGTCTTCTGACTTGGAGGCCAGTGGTCTTTCTACCATATTACCTCCCATGGAGTACTGAATATGAATCCAGGAAATTCTAACAATACAAACCACACTTAATGCAACTATTTACTGAGCATGATTTTTAAGTTGTTTGATGACTCAGAAAACTCTTGAGGAGAGACTCTCCAGATCATGGCCAAGATAATCAATTTACCATTGTGAAAATCCTTTGGGGGAAACAATTCCTACTGGACTTTTGGGCTCTGTGGATGTTAAGAAGAATTCTGTTTTTGGAAAGCGAAACACCAGAAACAAGAGAAATTGGAGCAGTGGAATTGAGATGATTCAAACCTGGCATTGGTCAAAGTATTTGCCCACAGCGAGTGAGTGTCCCTGCCTCTATAGGGAACTGATGGAAAAGACTTCCAAGTACACCACCTTAGAGGATGCTTCGGGGTGAGGTGATGGGAAACCAGACCGTACAATCAGCCTAGTGAGTCTCACTTTAACTTGGAATATTTGGCTGGGTGAAGCACAGGGAAGAGAAGCCAGGTGCCCAGCTGCCAGGGGCCTTTTTAACACCATTCTCAGGGCACCAGGCTTGCTACCAACCAAGTCCCCCAGAGTACCTGAGAGCTTCTTTTAAAGGCTTTCCACCCCAGGGATACACTGTAACCATGATGACAAATGTTTCCTCTTCACAACATTCTGCCAGATAATCAAAGCTACAAACACATTATCCTTCCCATTCTGACCCCCCAGGATCTTCTCAACCCACATAGGAAATTTTAACTCTGAATTTCCTTGTCTAGCCAGAAATTGCTCACTGGGTCATTGAAATGGCACAAAAAGTAAAAATCATCCAAGCAAAAAAGATCTTCTGTAGCCTCAGGTAGATGGGAGAGAATGTTATTCTTCTTATCCCTTCCTGTCCTCCCCACCCCCTCCATACCCCTGAACTATTCACACATCTTCATTTTAATGTGGCAGACCTTCTGCTTTCCCCTAGGGTCCTCCCATATATTCTTTCTACATTGTATGTCAAAGAATACCCAGCTGACTGACTGTCTTAGAAATCCAAGATGAATTGACAGAGAGAAGTGTGTGCCATAGGAGCGGGCAGGGTGGGAGGAACAGGGGAAAAAGGGAGAGCCTGTCCTCATAATCCACAGACAAGCCCTAGTTCTTACCTTACCCATCTGTCATAAAGCTCCCCTCTGCCCACAGCCATCAGCAGGTAGCCCCCCAGTCCCTATGCTTTGGCAAAGGATACAACCGCTGACAGGATCTGGGCTGGCGCTGTTGATTGTGGAATGACTGAAATGTTTCAATTTACATATACAACCCTTGTGTCTGTATATATCCTCAGTCACCAGCATATACAAATATGGTCACAATGCTTATCTACTCATTCTCCCAGCTTCTGAAGGAGATGATTTTATATCCCCACTCAGTATGTCTAAATTCAATGACCTATATCCACTATTTCCACAGAAAAATACTGGTTTTGGATCATGGGGCCCTTCTCTGGGTCTACTCTGCTCTGCTCTAATTTCTCAACGTCCTGAATGTTCTTCTGTCTCCTAATCCTATCTGCACAACACCCACCATGGTCTGGTGACCAGACAGGACACAAAGAAGTAAGTGATTAATCTCACTGAGTTGAAGAAAACAAATTCAGCCAAAGTGGTGAATGAAGTAAAGCTAAGTGAAATTTAGACAACACTTTCATTGAGGCAATAGGCAGCCACCAAAGATTCCAAAGCAAAGAATTAAGTTGAGAGAGCTATCTCTTAGAAGGAAGTCCTATCAGGGAGAAGTCACTTTCTCTATGTCATTTCTCCACTTAAAAAAAGCCTTCGGTGGCTCTCTAGCTTGGTATTCCAGGCGGCCCTCTTAAATCTGTCTATTTCCTGGCTTTTCCAGCATTACCTCAATAGGAACTCTCCACTCTAGGTATTCCAGGCTCCCCTTAGTTCCCCTGAGAACATCAGAAACATCTTTGCCTTTCCATTTGTCCAAAAGATTTCCTTCTACTTGAAATGTCCTCCATCTTCACCAATCAACTCCTACCCATTCTTAGTCTGAAGGCCATCTCCAGGACGATGTCTTCCATGTCTACACCATTATTCTAGATATTATTCCTTATATATTCATTAGAGTACTCTTTCACCTCTGAATTTCTATAGCATCAGTTGTGTTACCTATGATATACATCAAATCATCTTGAATGATTTTATCATTTCTTCTTTTAATGAAGAACACACAATACAATACACAAATGCCAAAGCTGAGCAATAGTTGTAAGAAAGCTCTGAAAGAACTGAATTGAGACAGGAGAGAGAGGGGGGAAAAGGGAGAGGGAGAGAAGGGGAAAAAAAAGGTAAAGAAGAGAGAGGGATGAAGAAAAGGAAGAGATATCATGCACAGCCAGAAACAAAGAGAAGAGCACAGATTTAGAACTGCAAGGGATCTTGTGAGTATCCAATTCAACCTTCTGATCTTATAAATGAAGAAAATGAGCCCCACAGACATTAAGATCACATAGAGAGGCCATGGTAGAGCCAATTTTCAAATTCATGAACTTTGATTCCAAATTGATCATCCATCCATTCATCCACAAGGTCTCCCCATCAGGCAAGGAACAGGCAGACATCCCCAGGAGAGAGTGACCTGCCTGAATTTGTGTGTATGTGTGTGTGTGTATGTGTGTGTGTTGTGTGTATATAGATAAGTGTAAATTCATACCTGTGAGACAGCACCCCCCAAAAAAAATCTCATTGATGTCTGAAACAGGTCAAGAAAAAATTCAATCTTGCTGGTGTGTGTGTAATAGGAAGAGAGAAACTTCTTATCGAGCTCATCTAAAGTATTTCTCAGAGAAGGTAAGAAAACCATTTAAAGCTCTTATAGGATTATAAATCCCTCTGACAGGTCCGATTATTTTCAAGGCCTAATTCCATTAGAGTATCAGGCAGGCCAATGGGGCATTCCTCTACTAACTACGGAGCAAAAGGTCAAGATGGATCTTGATAGAAAACATTAGAGGTTAAAAAGATGCAAATCTTTAAAACTGTTTCTAGCCAAGAAGGTTCCAATCTACATGTCCCCCCCACCCAGACACACATTTACACATACTCCTCATGTGCCCATCTCCTTCCTGAGGAGGAGGAGTACACAGCTTCCCCACCCTCCCACCCCTAACTCTTCATTTAAAACCCCTTGAGCTGCAGAGAATAGGAATGGTTCTGAGCTTCCAAACAGAAGCAAGCACTCACAGCTGGTCTTCAGGGCTTCCCAGGGTGGAGGTGAGGTAATGCTGAGCTCAGCACTGCAGCAGGACCTCCCAAGAGGACTGTGCAGCTCCAGGTCAATGAATCTTGTCCAACAGCTGCTATCTGACTATCCTCCAATGCCTTCTTCACAAGTGACCAATATCAGGCACTGATGTGCTGCCCCACCCCTCAAACACCATCTCCTCAAAGCCTGAGGGGTTTTGGAGTTTTCCCCAGATTTATTCACAGATTGTTACTTGTCTTTTTTTTTTTTTTTTTTTAAATATCAGAGAAACATAGAGGTATCTGTTCCCTAGAGTCAAGGGAGGATCTAGGAGTCCTTGACTCCTGGGACACTCCAGAAAGTATACTTGTATGTATACACCCACACCACATATATACACAGTCAAGCTGGAATAGAATACAGGATTTGCCCCAGTCTCATCCATAAATGGGAAGAATCAGACCTCTAAGTTTCCTTCTGGTTTTAAACCCAGGATCCTGGAATCTGACCTCATCTCCTATTACTGCCCAATATAGGCATCCTCTACAGTAGCCTCCTTTATCTGCCCTGCCATTGACTTCCTGCTCTACCTGGTATAGCCAGCCCATCCTTGTCTACTGACTCAGATTGTCCCCAGACTCTAAGATCAAACTTAAGCCTGTTCCTTCCACCACGGTAGACTTCCCTGACCACTCCTACCCTCCTGGGGCAAGTCTTCCAGGCCCACTGAAGCCACTTGAGTCTCTCATCTCTGAATTCCCCTAACACTGGCTGTCTGTATCACACTACAGAGCACTCATGTTGTATTTTGTTACTTCATGTATGTTAATAGGCTCTCCCCAAGTAGCCTGTCAGCGCCTTTTTGCAGGAGTTTGTGACTTCTGCTTTTCCTGGATCCCTCATAAGGCCTAATAGACTTTCTGATGAAGAGTTGGGGATTTGAGAGACAGTGACACATCACTTTATAAAGAGCCGAAAGCATTGTCTGAGAACTGCCCCAAGAAGAGGCAAGCCCCTGCTTGCTAGGCAGCTGGACTGCCCTGGTTTCTCTGCAGCTTTCCTGTACTTCCCAGAAATCTTCACCTGACTCTTTATCAAGGTATGGATGTGCCCTGGGATTCTCTAAGGCTATGCCAAGTGGAACACAAGATCTGGCAGGTCCTTTCCCAGACTGGGTAGGTTTCCAGAATGGCCCCATGTCAGACCATATGTTTGACATCCAAGGATTGCTTAGCTAAGTTTGGAGAGGCTCTGAGCCAGAGGGTTGGCCACCAGATGATAAATTTGTTTTGGCCATAGCTAAAGACCATCTACTCAGGCATGAAGGGTTTGCAATCTATATCAGCAGAGCAAATATCCACAACAGCAAATACTGGATCTCTGAGACAATTAAAGAGTGTGATACAACCATATCCTAAGACCTGGGGGTGCTCAGAGTTAATAGATGAGTATCTCTAAGTCATTTCTCTAGGGTCTTTCAGCAGCTTTGGGAAACTAAGGTGAGAGAAGAACCTCAGAGTCCAACATCTTAGCTCCTTCTCTAATTAGGACACAAAACTTTCTCTCCTCCCTGCCCCATCTTGTCTTTCTGGACTCTGGCAACTCTGAAGTTCTAGAACACAGCAGTGACTTGATGTAAAATCTGTCCGTGGTTAGAGTAGATAATGGGGGGAAAATAGAACACACAAATTCCGACCCTGTCTCTCTAAGGTTCTTGCCTGGAGGAGATTTTGTTTCATCCTGGGCTATTGTTAAAATGTAAAATTGGTCTATGGTGAGAGATTTAAAAAAAAAAAAAAAAGATCAGACTCCATACTTGGTACTCTGACAAATTTCAAACTTTTGGAGTTGAAGGAGATCTTTGATATCATCTATATAGAGTTTTAACACCTGAAACTCACGCTCCAATGACCATGTTTTGCCCCAACACTTGAGAAGCATCAATAGATATTTCCAAGAATTTCCAGATCTGTCACTTAAGTACAATGTAAAGGGCATTTCATAGGACTGGGATTCAAATCTCAGCTCTAGCATTCACTCTTCGTGATCCTGGACAAGTCACTTCACTGGGATTACCTCATTTAATAAGGGATTGGATTAGATGATCTCTGAGGTTCCTTCCTGCTTAAAATCGATGATCCTTTGATTTCATTTGATTGAAGAAGAATTATGTGGAAAATGGGGCAGCCACTGTTATTCCTATGTGACAGATGTAGAAACTGAGTCGATGTAGATGTAGAAACTGACTCTCAGTGGGAGAAAATGAAGAAGATGGACCTAAGACTATTGGAATGTTAAAGTGACAGTACCAACTGAAGAGGCATGTTTCTTAGATCTCTGCCTCAAGCAGTAGGCTGCAGGTGAATCCAACCTGATCCAACCTGCTAGGTCAGCCAAATGTACAAGTCCTGCCAAAATCCTCCCCACACCCTTTATACACACACAACTGCTTACTCAAAAGACATCAAAGCTGAGCAAACCAAAAAAGGAAGAAAAAAAAAATAAGGAGGAAGAGGAAGAAAAGGAAGAGGAGAAGGAAGGGTATCAGGAGAATAAGGAGGAGAAAAAGGACAAAGAGAAGAAATCCTAACCCAAAAAGCTGTCTTAAAATCAAAGCAAAAGTGGAAGACTTAAGCCCATGGGTCTTAAATTCACTGACAAACTGGGAAATGGCATATTTTATTAAACTTCAATTAGTAGAAAGAGTCTTGGAGTTAGAATCAAGAGATATGAGTTCTAGTCCTGACATCCTATTAGAATGGGAGCTTCCTGAAAGAAGATAACTTGTTTTTTCCTTTCTTTGTATGCCCAGAACTTAGTGCCCTGAGAATTCAGTGAATGTGAGATGACAGATTAAGTGATGATGATGATGATGATCTTGCCCTTAAATCACTCTGTGATCTTGTGGTCTCATGTTTTGTCACCTATAAATATGTGAGTCGTAGGAAATAACTACTAAGCTCTCTTCCAACATCAATATTCTGCGAATCTAAGTTCCATGACCTAAGTCTTACCACATGGCACGTGGGCTTTGAGATAATGGAAGGCTGAGTTTCTCAGAAGATGTTCTTGATTCTCTGGACCTAACTTGGACAGTTAAGCCCGGATTCTATAGGAAAGTGGGCTACTCCCCCAGCACACCAGGACCATAATCTGAAGAAAAGCTCAGTGAATATGAAGTGTTTCCTTAAACACCAGAGGATAAGGTAAAGTTTGCTGCATTTCCTGGAATCCAATATGAGTGCTAATGATTCCTCCTCCTAAGAAACGGTTCCAATCTCCTCTCAGATCTCACGCCACATTTGGCTCCTATGACCTTATGATGTGTTTTGCATTATAGTTCTTTATCTATGGATCAGATCCTCCTATTAGAAGACTGTGAGTTTCATAAAAACAAAGAACAAATCCTTCTAGTTCCCTGAATGTTATAGACATCTATTAGTAGTCTGAAGTTCCCTTCTGTAATGCCCTTCTCAAGATACACAGGTTGGCAAGTATCATGACAACCACGGAAAGTATTTCAAGAAGCAGTCTGAAACTTCACTGCTGATGTTTTTATCTGTTTGACCTTGGTAACTCATTTTACCAAACTGAGATTCAGAGGTCTTTTTGAGCTCTGTAGCTACGATCTTAATTCACTATTCAACCAGTCTACCCAGTTTTTAATGGGCACCTACTATGCACTCAGGATTGTGCTGGGGATAGAAAGAACAAGAAACCATGGCCCCTGTCCTTTCATATTTACTGTACATATATGTGACCCAGGCAGTGGCTGATCATTTACAAATGCACAGCTGAAGTGTGGGATAGGTATTAGAAGCACTTTGGGAGTTTGCCAAGGAAGAAGATGAGAGAGGCTTGGAGTAGGAAGGGAAGGCTTCACTGGAACAGCAAGAATTAAGTAAGCTAAGCCCTGAGGAGAAGAGATCGTTCCATGAGGTTCTTTCTCCAACCTTGACCCAGAATGCCCTACCCCCTTCTTCTCTGTCTGATTCCTGCCTCCTTCTGGGAAACTTTCACAAAGCACCCCAGCCCAGAACTATCTCTCCTTCCTCAACACAGTACTTACTTTACCCTTTAGTTGAACAACTGCATAAAATTCCAGGTATTATCACTTATCTTTTTCCATATGAATATATCATATATATATATATCACAAATAATCACTATGGCAGATAGAGAAATGGAAGGGACTGGTTCCAACCTTGGTGAGGAAACTTGAAACATAAAAAGTACAGTTACATACCCAGGATCACACATCTAGTAAGTATCTAAAACAGGATTTGGACCCATGTTGTTTCCTTGATCCTAGGGCCAATAACCAATCCAAAACACCAGTGATGTCAAACTCAAACAGAAATGGAGTCACCAAACTGTACATGCTAGCTGCATATTGACTTTAAAATCACATATTAACATTATCTATATTCTACTGTATTTTTATTTAGTTTGCTAAATATTTCCTAGTTTAATTTTAGTCTGCTTCCCACAACTGTGACCACTTCTGTTGCTATTTCTGTCTCTCCACACACATACATATACATATGCTCATTTGTGCTCTCTCTCTCTCTCTTTTTCTATCTCTCTTTCTCTCCCTCTCCCTTTGTCTCTCTCTCTCTCACCTGGTATGTCAATGACTTCTTCAAGTTGATTCCACCCTCTTATTCTATTTCATTTCATTCCTGTTGCTTCTTAAACATAAAACCTCTGCTCTAATAAGGCTGCTTACTCACTGCCACCTGAAAATACCATAACTATTCCTACCCCTATGCTGCTCTCCACTTGACCCCACTTGAATGCCTTTTTTCCTCTCTGCTTATCCAAATTTCTTACTGGTTTTGGGGGGCAGCTAAGTGGCAAAGTAGATAGAGCACTGGGACTGGAATCAGGAATACTCTTCCTGAGTTCAAATCTGACCTCAGACACTAGTTATGCAAGTCACTTACCATGCTTGCCTCAGTTTCCTCATCTGTAAAACAAGATGAGAAGGAAATGGCAAACCATTCCAGCATCTCTGCCAAGAAAGCCCCAAACAGGATCACAAAAAGCCTGATATGATTGAACAGCACTAATTTTAAAGGCCCTAATCATATCTTCTCCAGGAAACCTGCTCTGACTATCCCAGTCAGTGGTGTGTGAGTAAATGTTTATCAACTCTCAAAAAACAAAAACAAAAACCACCCAAACCCCCCCCCACGCACACACAATATTTACTCTAACTTATGAACTTTTCTCCATCATTTCTTAAGTCTAGACAATCAACAAAGCAAATCCTGATTACTGAGGTGTAAATGTTCCCACTGAAAATTTAACAATTGACAGGAGAGCCTATACATATATGTGACCCAGGTACTGACTCCAGCAACCCCAGTACTTAAGAGAACAACCAGCTTATCTATGCATTTTATTAACGGAGAAACTGAGATCCACAGAACTAAAGTCACTTAAAAACAAATGAGCAGCAGAGCCAAGATTAGATCATAACATTTTAGTATTGTAAAGAATGTTAAAGAGGCTCATGTTTCTTCTTAGTATCTCAAAAGAAACTGAACTGGAAGTGGGTTGAACAATGATGGATGGATGGGGACAATTATGGCAAAGGTCAGTCATTTGGGGGTTTGGGGCACCAGCTAGAGCTAGAATCTGGCTTCTTGCAGAGGGATCTCCAGCCAAAGAAGGAACTGAGCTGAAACCTCCCAGTTTCCAACCTCCAGTTTCCTGGGTTACTGCCAAGGAAACACCACCCTCCCCAGGAGGAGGAGCTGAGCAGTGTCTTGGCTCTACCCACATGCTCAGGAAGCGTCTGTCATCTTGGTCACAGCTGACAGTACTGATGAGTAGAGCTGGGAGTCAGGGTGAGTCACTGGGCTGGTTTTGTCAGTTAAGTTCAAGGGCATCCATGTCAAACCCAGTACAAGAAAGGGCAATGAGGACCAGAGGGACTAGCTCTGTGTCAATGGGAATCCAGACTGCCTGCTGACTTGTTCTGGCTGCTGTGGGAGGTGAACAGAAAACCTTGACCTTGAGTACCATGAGCCAGCTAGCTTGACCTCCAATTCACCAACATATCTCCCTCCCCTGCCAGAAGCTTCTAAGAGTCTGAAATTCTCCTGAGGTTCTTTCATCTCTCTCTGAACTGCTGCCACTAACCTTTCTAAGCCAGGAAGCTCCTGCTTAGCTCTAATCTTTTTAAGCCTGGGTTCTTGTTTGAGTCAGATCTAACTTCATCTCTCCTTCCCCAATTCCCTCAAGTTTTGGGTCACTCTTCCAGATGAAGTTTTGGGTCATTCTTCCAGATGTTCTGGATTTAACTAATGGGAAGACTTGTCTTTATAATATTCCCCATGGAAATATTTTTATGAACCAGTGCCCAAAGAAATAAGTAGAACCAAGAAAATAATATGCACAGTAACTACAACAATCTAAAAGATCACTAGCACACACTTTTAATAGAAAAACCACTCCAATACTGAAGAGGTAACAAAGCACACTTTTATCACAATACTGACTATAAATACTGTATACACTCTCAGCAGTCTATAATGCATAGGTTTCCTAAATTGTTTTTCTTTGTCATGAAGAGTCAATCTGAGGATGGAGAGTGTGGGGTGTCCATGATTGTGTTATAAAAACAAAAGGCACCAATAAAACATTTTTAAAAAGTAATATTTCTAACCAAGGCATGGTGGTGCATGCACATCTGTAGCCTCTACTGCTGGAGAGCCTGAGCCTGATGGATTGTTTTTGAAGTTCTGAGCTTCAACAGGACTAAAACTTTTTTGTGTATCTGCATTATTGTAGTAGTAATATCATGAAATCTACATGAATGGAGTGGAGAATTGTCTTGGACAAACTGATCCAGGTCCAAAATGGAACAGGTTAAAAGCTTCGTGGTCATTCAGTTTGGGGATAAGCTCATGAATGGCCATTGTGCTTTAAGCATGGACAAGACAAGGAGAGTTAATCTTTAAAAAAAATAATAGCCCATTGGAATACCAGGTAACGGGCAATTTCAAGTATAGCATCTTTGTCCAGCATAACCATTTTCTTAATTATCCAACAATATGTTCAGGCTCTTCTGGAGGCCAGAAGCTCAGAATTGCAAGGGATTTCAGTGGCTATCTGGGCTCAGCCATACCTGAGCAAGAATCTTCTCTATGATATATGACAGGTATGAAATTCATCCTTTGTTGGGAAAGCTCTGGAAGGGACAATCTACTCTCCCTTTCATTTTCAGGACACTGGTCCTGATTGTGAGTGAAAATTTCTTTCGGTGCAGCTATCACAGCTAATTTTCTGAATAACTGCTGCTTGGTCACCTCCTTCCCTATCTTTTCTTGAGAAGATAAGCTTTGGAACCCTAAGTGTACCAGTTGATGGGGAGGTTACTATTTTGGCTAACTAAAAATATATGTAAATTCCATGAGGAAGAGTCCTCTGATGGATTAAAGCCTACAGCCACAACAAGCTGAATGTATTTTAAGGTTACAAAGTGACGTACAGTAAGTGTCTTATGAAACAATGAACAAAAAGGATCAAATTGTTTGCCCTCTAAAATCCCATGCAAATCTTTTTCTTTCCTATCACCACTGTTATTGGCTGAAGATAGAGGAAGGGGAACAACGTTTATTTTTAAACCCCAAAATAAGAATGCTTCTCCTACAGGAAGCAATGTGTTATGGAAGAATGAGCAATGACACTCTCTACTTACTCCCAGCTCTACCACCGGCTTCCGGTGTAAACTCCAGCAAGTCACTTAATCTCTCAGCCTCAGTTTGCTCAACCATCAAAGGGGGCTAATGATCTAATGGCCCAGTTTACCTGCCAGGATGTTTTGGAACAGTTAAGAGTCTCAACTGTAATAATGGATGGGAAAGAGCTTTGTGAAGTCTAAGGCAGTAGTAATGACATTAAGGTTTTTAGTCAACATGCTCCTGTTACACATAAAAGGTCAGTGCTGGCATGGGAAGGATGATAGCTGTACCAAGAATCTGAATTCAAATTCTTTAAGCCTCAGTTTCCTCATCTGTAAAATGGGGATGATAATGTTTTCATTACCCATTTCCTAGGCTTGCATGAGTAAAATGCCTCATAATCCCTAACGTGTTATTGTCTCTGTAGAAAATCTTTCCAATGATGCTGTAAGGGAACAGGCTCTGAGACTGAGATTGTAGGGAAGAAAGAAGCTGGGCAGAAAAACGGCCATCCCCTACACAGCATGGTTAAATATCACCTTGACAGAGAGCAGGGCTTTCCAACCTGAGCTGTTTCCTTGCATTAAAAAAGATATATTTTTTTCGATAACTATAATCAATATAATCACTGTCCTTTGTAATCTCTTTAAAAGCATTATTCAGAGAAAGAATCCATGGGTTTTCAATCATCTTCCAGGAGTCTAAGATGTAAGAAAGGTTGAGAATTCCTGACCTAGAGGAAGTATTGTGATTGCTCTCAGTTAAACAAGCTGACCACTGCAGTTCTTTTCAGCTTTCATAATCTCCAAGTCTACACAGGGATTCCATACTTTTCCTAGGCTTGGCTCCTTCAGTAGTCCCTAGTTACCATTAACCTCTCCAGCAACTTAGAGTCTTAGGGAAGGTATCTCCCTACAGACAGGCACCAGCAAATCCTCTCAGGACCAAAATGTCATCGATTAAAGATAAACACCATGATCATCCAGCAAGGCTTTTTTTTCTTCTAACTCAGCCAAAGCACATCTTCCCATTCTGGGGACCTAACTTGGAGCCAGCTCCCTGCCTCCTATCCTCCTGCCCAATCAATTAATGGTTTCATATTGATCTGGAACCTAGGAGGCACTAAGGTACTCCATAGATAGAGACCTGACTGCTTAAGGGCTCCCAGTGACTACTATTCTGTCCCCTTCCTTTACTTCTCTTAATGCTAAGGGACCATGTCCAATAAACTGTCTTCTCTTCCATGTTGGAAGAGGTGAGAAGAGTAACACTTCCTACTTCTGCCCTCTTGCTGATGGAAAAAGCATCGGATTGGCAATGCTAAGATCTGAATTTTGCTTCCAATTCCATCATTAATAAGCTTCCTGACCTTGGACAAATTATACACCTCTTTAAACCCCAGTTTCTATATTTGACCAATGGGAGAGTCTGAATACCTACTCTATAGTTCTTTGATAGGATTTTTATAAGGATCAGATGTGACAGCAGACATGTGAAAAAATCTGAAAAATATTCTTGCTATACATAAGCAAACTGTTGGCATTTTGAAAATCAAAACTTTTTTTTTCCCCTTTTCCACCAAACTTCTAGTTAGTTATTACCAGGGAGTACAAATTCTTATCATCTGGTTGGTTCTCACTAAGGAAGTTCAAAGTAAAAATAACCATGACTACAACTTTCATCTAACCAATCTATGCTGGTCACCCAGACCAACAGTATGAAAATGGGAACTAAGCAGCTGTGACAGAGCTCACCACTTTCTGGTCCCAGGTCACCTTTCTCAAACAGATACGCAGGAAGAAAACAAGGTTTCCACAGGGAATGGAGAGAAGGCTTCTACTCTTTGCCACAAGCACAAGATTTGAGACAGTCTTGGCTTAGAACTCTAGAATTCTAGAACTAGAAGGGACTTTTGAGCATCTAATATTCCCTCTTGTACAGTGATTACAACGTGAATCACTGACACGGGATACTCCAAAAGAAGTACTTTCTGAGGTCCTTACAACATGTGCATTATGGACAGGCACAAACAGCACACAACTCCATGCCATTTTAGCCTGGATGCAAAAGACTTCCCCTTTCTAAACTCTGAGGGGAGATGTCAGCCACTCATCATTTTTGCCCCCTAAACCACATCAGTCTCAAAGGTTACACAATCCCTTAAAGAAGCTTTAACTTTCTACAGACAGATACTGAAGAAAGGTGTCTCCAGGGCCAACAATATCTTGGACCTGAATCTTTTCCAATATGATCCCCCTCCCTCAAAGGAAACAATTGTCCAGGTAGGCCCGCCAACTATGCCCACCAACACCAAGACTCTAGAATCATACTCATCTGCTCCTGCTTTGGAGGCATTTGGGCCAGACTGGAAAAAACAGAAATATTCATGACATTGCTATTAGAATCCTCTCCAAATGTTCTTAAGAGGCCCCTCTGGAGAAGGACAGATTTTTGTTCCTAAGGCCAAGGACTATCCAGGAATATGACCCCAGCCCTAATACCTGCCTTGGTCCCAGCCTGGCTATCTGCCAGGATACTGCAAGCTTTCAAACCTGATAAGGGTTATTCAGTCCTTTCACCTTCATTCCACTTCCATCTTGATCAGATGGCTGCTGTGGTGTGTAACACAAACATCTAAATTGCATGCTTTGATTTCAATGCAAGGAGCCTTTCTCCCAAATCTTCTCCTACAACTGTCCTCTCTCTTCCTCCCCATGTACTCCAACCCTTTGAAATACTCCCTCAAGCCTTTTAAAAGATCCTTTCAACCCTGGTCCTTAAGGCAAGGCAGCCTCCAGAGAGCTCAGAAAACTAAGAAAGCTCTGACCAACTTTGGAGACGGGTTCAAAGGCCAAAATGACCCCTTTGCTAGGAGCTTCTTTGGGAACACTTGTCAGAAGTCTCTTTGGACTTATGTGGCAAGGATTTGCAGAAGCCAGTCTGACTGAAATGGTGACATCACCAGGTACTTATTCCTCGGGGAGCATTCAGACAACATTTTGATAGTACAGACAGCTTAAAGTTTCAAGACGTGCTGTGAATGCCTTGGGTACGGGTTAAAAAAAAGAATGATCAAAGGTTAAGGAAAAAGCCTTTTCAGATGCCTGCTTAACAGTCAACACTCTACCTTTTTTTTTTCCTTTCTGAGTTGAGGGAAGTCCCAAGGAGAAGAATAAAATTAGCCAGCTTTGTACAGCTTGTTGAGGGAGGCACAATACATGGTAACTGTATGCAAATATGTTCTACTTTTCTATGGAAGTCCGCCTTTTCAGTCTCCTGGGCTGTGCTCTCTCCATCTGACAACATGCAACACAGGGTTTGCTCTACCCACAATGCACCATCTCTGCCTCTGTCTCACACACACACTAGCTCACACTCACACACACATCCCCAGCCCCCCCAGAGTCTTCCCCACCTTCAGCCCGCGTCCTTCTTCCGCCTCCCCTCTATGCCTCCCCTCCCCCCTCAACTTACCCACAAGTCACACTTCATTCATACTAGTCCTCTCCTCCCCTCTTGCTTCTGCTGCTGGGGAAAGGGCCACATATGGCTGGGAACAAACAGTTCTAGGCAGAATTCATCTAGAGCAGAACAAAGACAGAGCCTGCAAGGGAGGGCAGCCTTCTTGTGTCTACACAAGGCAGCCAGAAGCTGTTCTCAAGCCCCTGCTCCCCTCTCGCTTTCTCCTCCTCAGAGGGCACCCTGCGCTCGCTCACTCGCTCTCTCTCTCTCTCTTTCTCTCTCTCTCTCTCTCTCTCTCTCTCTCTCTCTCCTTTCTCTCTGCCTGTCCAGCTACTGCACAACACACATCAATTATTCATTGCTTGTCTCTGAGTTTCCAGGCAAAACCAATCACAGATGGAGGCTCTGCTAATGGGGCCGCTGCCGCGGTTGCCAGCAGCCTGTTTGTGCTCGGGCGACAATCCTCCAGAGACAATAAAGGGAATCGGGTTAAGCTGGAAAACTTCACACATCCCTGAGCAGCCCCGAACTGGGGGAAGAGAGAGAGAGGAAGAGAGAGGGGGAGGGAAGAGAGAGCGAGAGGGGGAGGGAAGAGAGAGCGAGAGCGAGAGCGAGCGAGAGAGAGAGAGAGAGAGAGAGAGAGAGAGAGAGAGAGAGAGAGAGAGAGATGCCAGGCTTCATGGGTATCACGTTAGAGCTCCCCAGTGAAGCTAAGCGCATGGGCTGGTTTAAATGCCCCTGGCAGGAAGGACATGGATGGGGCTGGGCGAAAGGCAGTTTTTAAGGGAGGAAAAAATCAAACATACATTTCCTTTTTCTTTTCTTTTCTTTCTTTTTCTTTTCTTTTCTTTTTTTTTTTTAGGGGGAGGAGGAAGAAGATTGCCCTCCCCTCCAAATAAATAAAGGAAAATCTCACCTCGGCTGTGTGCTAGAGATATGGGGTGCTTCTGTCTCTCTAGTGATCCATTTCTTTCTCTCTCCCACCACACGAGCGTCACACCCACCCACCCTCATGCCACACACACGTTTTCAGACAGACACAACCGAGAGAGAGAGAGAGA
>JAJPUD010025214.1:0-10724 GCA_023553655.1 Myrmecobius fasciatus | reverse complement strand
CTTAAAGGAAACAAACTGACCCGCATGTGCAAAAATGTATGTGGCAGCCCTTTTTGTAGTGGCAAGAAACTAGAAACTGAATGGATGACCATCAGTTGGAGAATTGCTGAATAAATTGTGGCATATGAATGTCATGGAATATTATTGTTCTATAAGAAACGACCAGCAGGATGATTTCAGAGAGGCCTGGAGAGACTTGCATGAACTGATGCTGAGTGAAATGAGCAGAAGCAGGAGATCATTATACACGGCAACAACAAGACTATGTGATGATCAATTCTGAAGGACATAGTTCTCTTCAATAATGAGATTTTCAAACCAGTTTCCAATTGTTCAAGCCCTATACGCCCAGAGAGAGGGATCTGAATGTGGACCACAACATAACGTTTTCATGCCTTCTATTGATGTTTGCTTGCATTGTTTCCCTTCTCAGATTTTTTTTTCTTATAGATTCGATTTTTCTTGTATAGCAAGATAACTTTATAAATATCTACACACATATTCTGTTTGTCAAGTATTTTAACATAATTAACATGTATTATACTTCCTGCCATTTACGGGAGGGGCTGGGGGGTAGGGGTAAAAAATTTGTAACAGAAAGTTTTGAAGGGTCAGTGTTGAAAAATTACTCATGCATATGTTTTGCAAATAAAAAGCTTGAAAAAAATTGAATAAAATCACACTGTTGCCATGTATAATTATCTTCTGACTGCTCACTTCACTTAGCATCAATTCGTGTAAATCTCTCCAAGCCTCTCTGAAATCACCCTGTTGATTGTTCCTTATATAACAATAATATCCCATAACTTTAATATATCATTACTTATTCAGCCATTTTTCAATGATGGGAATTCACTTAGTTTCCAGTTTATTGCCACTATAAAAAAGGACTGCCACAAACATTTTTGCACATTTGGGTCCCTTTCCCTAATTATGATCTCTTTGGGATATAAGTCCAGTAAAAACAATACTATATCAAAGGGTATGCACAGTTTGATAACTTTTTGAGCATAGTTCCTAATTGCTCTCCAGAATGGTTGGTTTCATTCACAATTCCACCAACAATGTTTTAGTGTCCCTGTTTTCCCACATCTCCTCTGGTATTGCTCATTATCTTTTCCTGCCATCTTAGACAATCTGAGAGGTGTGTAGTGGTAGCTCATAGTTGTCTTAGTTTGCATTTCTCTGATCAATAGTCACATAGGACACCTTTTCATATGACTATACATGATTTCAATTTTTTCATCATGAAATTGTTCATATCCTTTGACCATTTCTCAATTCAGGGGAAAATGACCTGAATTTTTATAAATTTGATTCAATTCTCTCTATATTTTAGAAATGAACCCTTTATCAGAACCCTTCAATGTAAATTTCCCCCCAGTTTATTATTTCCCTTCTAATCTTGTCTGCATTGCTTTTGTCTGTAATTTTTTTTTTGACTTAATATAATCAAAGTGATCTATTTTGTATTCAATTGTCTACTCCAGTTCTTCTTTGGGCACAAATCCTTTCCTTCTTCACAGATCAATCCATCATTATTCTAATCTGTGCATAACTTTTCATGTCTAAATCATGAATCCATTTTAACCTTATCTTGGTATAGAGTGTTAGGTGTGGATCAATACCTAGCTTCTGCCACATGAATTTGCAATTTTCCCAGCAGCTTTTATCAAAGAGGAGTTCTTATACCAAAAGCTGGTGTCTTCGAGTTTCTCACACTCTAGATTTCTGTAGTCATGACTATTTTGTCATTTAAATCTAACCTATTCCACTGATCAACTACTCTGTCCACTGATCAACAATTTCGTAGGTAATACAATATGGTTTTTATGACTTCTGCTTTATCATATAGTTTTATATGTGTACAGTTTTCATCTTATTTCATTAATTCCCTTGAAATTCTTTACCTTTTGTTCTTCCAGATGAACTTTGTTATTTTTTTTTCTGCATCTGCCAAATAACTTCTGAGGAGTTTGATTGGTATGGCAATGAATAAGCAGATTAAGTTATGTAATATTGTCATTTTTATTATATTAGCTTGGCTTACTCCTGAGAACTTGATATTTTTTCAACAGATTAGATATGACTTTATTAGTGTGGAAAATGTTTGGTAATAATGTTAATATAGTTCCTTACTTTGCCTTGACAGGTAGACTCCCAAATATTTTCTATTTATTTTAAAAGGAATTTCTCTTTGTATCTCTTGATGTTGGACTTTGTTAGTAATATATAAAAATGCTGATGATATATGCAGATTAATTTGCTAACGTTGTGAATTGTTTCTAGTAGATTTTTCTTTGATTCTCTAGGATTCTCCAAGTATACCATCATATCATCTGTAAAAAGAGATAATTTGGTTTTCTCATTACCTACTCTTAATTCCTTTAATCTGTTTTTCTTCTCTTATTACCAAAGCTAACATTTCTAATACAATACTGAATTGTAATGGTGAAAGTGGGCAACTTTGTTTCACCCTTGATCTTATTGGAAATGGTTCCAGTTTGTTCCCATTACATATGATGCTTGCTGATAGTTTTAAATACATACTACTGATCATTTTAAGGAAAACTATTTATTCCCATCATCTCTAGTGTTTAGAAATGGGTATTGGATTTTATCAAATGCTTTTTCTGCATATATTGAGATAATCATATTTTTTGTTAGTTTTCTTATTGATATAGTCAATTATGCTAATAGTTTTCCTAATATAGAACTAGTCCTGGATTCCTGATATAAATCCTACTTAATCATGTTGTATTATAGGGGGAGTAACTTGCGCAATCTCTTTGTTCATATTCCATTAAGATTTTTGGGGGCCCAAACCAAGATGGCGAACTGTGAGCTACTGAGACCTTCCCTCAGACCCATACAAATTGACCCTCCCAACTGGTTCTGGAGTGAGGGCTCCATCAAACACTTGGAGTACAAAGCACTTCTATGAAAAATCTATTTTGAAAGAACTCCGGAGAAGGTCAGTTTTGAACGTGGGGATTGGCAGCTTGCTGCAATCAGATGCCAGCACGCCCAGGGCAGAAGATGAGGCTGGGACAGAGCGGTGGATTTTAGGCATCCAGGAAGTCCCTGAGAGATGCATGGGCCGCTTTGCTGTTTGTGGGTAAGTACTTTGGCAGATCTGCCTTTGGTAAAGGATGGATTGAGAGCAGCTGAAAGCGTGGTCCTAGTGCGGATCTAGCCCAGCCAGCCCCACACCAGAAGTCAACTCTGTGAACTGCGCCAGGGCAAATTGAAATGGCTAACAGTCCGGTCTTGTTCCTCAGCTCAAAAACATGAGCAAGAAGCAGAAGAGAGCTCTCACCCTAGAAAGCTTTTACGGAGAGAAAGTAGGGCAGACCCCAGATCTGGAGGTTCTGAAAACAATGCAAGAGGAAGCCACAAAGGCGGACATGAGCTGGTCCCCCTTTCAAAAGGCTTACCTGGAAGATTGCATAAACAATCTCAAAAGAGAGCTAGAAGAAAAATGGGGAAATGAATTGAGATCAGTGCAAGAAGAAAATAATGCCCTGCAACAGAGATGTGAAAAACTGGGGAAAAAAAGACTGGTGAAATAGAAAAAGACAACAATTCACTGAAAAACAAAATTGTTGAATTGGAAAAAATCATCAATTCACCAGAAAATAAAAATGGGGAATTGGAAAAAAAATCATCAATTCACTGGAAAATAAAAATAGTGAATTGGAAAAAGAGAAACAATTCACTGAAAAATTAAATTGGCAAAATGGAGAAAGAATGCATTGAACCAAAAAATTCAATTCGCCAGTTACAAAAGGAGCTAAAAAAAGATAACTGAAGGAAATAATACTTTAAAAATTAAAATTGAACAAATAGAAATAAATGATTCAATAAGATTTCAAGAAACATAACAAAAAAATGAAAAAATAGAAGAAAATATGAAATATCTCCTAGGAAAAAAAATGACTTGGAAAACAGAGCCAGGAGAGACAATCTAAGGATTATCGGACTTCCTGAAAGCCACGATGAAAAAAAGAACCTTGAGCCTATCTTCCAGGAAATCATGAAAGAGAATTGCCCTGATGTTTTAGGATCAGAAGGCAAAATTGCCATTGAAAGGATTCATCGATCACCTCCTGAAAGAGACCCCAAAATCAAAATCCCAAGTAATATAATGGTCAAATTTCAGGACTATTACACCAAGGAAAGGATATTGCAAGCAGCTAGAAAGAAACAGTACAAATACCGAGGAACTTTAATTAGAATTACACAAGATCTGTCAGCTTCCACATTACAGGATCAAAGGGCCTGGAATCAGATATTCCGAAAGGCAAAAGAACTTGGATTACAGCCAAGAATAAGTGGTCCAGATAGAATGAGCATTGTATTCCAGGGAAGAAGATGGTCATTCAATGATACAGGAGAATTTCACCTATTTCTAATGAAAAGCCTAGATCTGAACAAAAAATTTGACATCCAAATACAGAACTCAAGACAAGCATAAAAAGGTAAAAAGAATTCTTGAGAACTATTATTTCTACTATTGGTATCCTTAAAGAATGGAGGTATAATTCAATTATACTTTGATGATAATGGAAAAGAAATTAGAGGTGGAAGGGATAACATACTAAAAAAGAAGGGGGAAAGGAAGCAAAATAAAGTAAAAAAAGGAGGTAAAATAAGGCAAAATCTCACAAAGAGATATAGAAGATCTAATATAATTGAGGGAAGGAAGAGAGGGCGATGAATATTGTATAAACCTTATTCTCATTAGCCTAGGCTCTAAGAGAGTATATCAGACACATTTGGCTTCAAAGAAAGGCCTGACCCTCCTTGTGGGAAGGTGGGAGGGAAAAAAGGACAGGAAAGGGATAGACAAATAGAAGGAATAGGGGAAAGGTGTAAAGGGGAGACAGGGGTTCTAAAGGTGAGGAGGACTGTTGAAGGGAAGTGGTCATCAAAAATAAAATACTGTGGAGGGGGAAAGGGAGAAAGGGGAAAGGGAAGAGAAAATCATAGCTCTGAGTAAATAAGATGGCAGGAAATACAGATATAGTTATTTTAACTGTGAATGTGAATGGGATGAACTCTTCCATAAAATGGAAGTGGGAAGCAGACTGAATTAAAAGCCAGAATCCTACAATATGTTGTTTACAAGAAACACATCTGAAACATAGAGATACATACAGAGTGAAGGTAAAGGGCTGGAGCAGAATCTTTTATGTTTCAGGTGAACAAAGAAATACAGGGATAGCAATCCTTAACACAGATCAAGTAAAAGCAAAAAAAAAAGATCTAATTAAAAGAGATAAGGAAGGAAACTGTATTTTACTAAAGGGTACCATAGACAATGAAGCGGTATCAATACTAAACATATATCCACCAAGCAGGATAGCATTGAAATTCCTAGCGGAGAAACTAACAAAGATGCAAGGAGAAATAGACAGTAATAATATACTAGTAGGGCATCTCAACCATGTTCTCTCAGAATTAGATAAATCAAATCACAAAATCAATAAGAAAGAAGTTAGGGAGATAAAGAAAAGGTTAGAAAAGTTAGGTATGATAGATCTCTGGAGGAAATTGAATGGTGATAGAAGGGAGTATGGTTTTTTCTCAGGGGTTCATGGAACTTATACAAAAATTGATCATGTGTTAGGGCATAAAAATCTCAAAATCAAATGCAGAAAAGTAGAAATAGTAAATGCATCCTTTTAAGATTATGATGCAATAAAACTCACATGCAATATAAGGCCAGGAGAAAACAGACCACAAGTTAATTGGAAATTAAATAATCTAATCTTGAAGAATGAATGGGTGAAAGAGCAAATTATAGATACAATCGATAATTTCATCCAGGAGAATGACAATAATGAGACAACGTATCAAAATTTTTGGGACATGGCTAAAGAAATTATAAGGGGTAACTTTATATCTCTAGATGCTTACTTGCATAAAACAGAGAAAGAGAAGATCAATGAATTGGGCTTACAATTAAAAAAAGCTAGAAAAAGACAAATTAAAATTCCTCAATTAAATATCAAATTGTAAATTCTGAAAATAAAAGGGGAGATTAATAAAATTGAAAATAAGAAAACTTTTGAATTAATAAATAAAACTACGAGTTGCTTTTATGAAAAAGCCAACAAAATAGATAAGCCTTTAGTTAATTTGATTAGAAAAAGGAAAGAGGAAAATCAAATTTTTAGTCTCAAAAATGATAATGAAGAACTTTCCTCCAATGAAGAGGAAATTAGAGTAATAATTAGGAGTTACTTTGCCCAACTTGATGCCAATACATATGATAATCTAAATGAAATGGAGGGATATCTGGAAAAATATAGATTGCCCAGGTTAACAGAAGAGGAAATACATTATTTAAATAGCCCAATTTTGGAAAAAGAAATAGAACAAGCTATTAATCAACTCCCTAAAATAATCTCCAGGGCCAGATGGATTTACATGTGAATTCTACCAAACATTCAAAGAACAATTAATCCCAATACTATACAAAGTATTTGAAAAAATAGGAAAAGAAGGTGTACTACCAAATTTCTTCTATGATGTGGATATGGTGCTGATAGCTAAACTAGGTAGGGAGAAAACTGAGAAAGAAAACTATAGACCCATTTCCTAATGAATGTTGATGCAAAAATCTTAAAATAAGATTTTAGCAACTAGATTACAGAAAGTTATCCTCAGGATAATACCCCATGACCAAGTAGGATTTATACCAGGAATGCAGGGCTGGTTCTATATTAGGAAAACTCTTAGCATAATCAACTATATTAATAACCAAATTAACAATAACATATGATTATCTCAATAGATGCAGAAAAAGCCTTTGATAAAATCCAACACCCATTCATATTAAAAATACTGGAGAGTTTAGAAATAAGCTTTTCCTTAAAATGGTTAGTAGTATCTACTTAAAACCATCACCAAGCAACATATGTAATGGAGTCAAACTAGAACCATTCCCAATAAGATCAGGAGTGAAACAAGGCTGCCCACTGTCACCATTATTATTTATTATTGTCTTAGAATGTTAGCTTTGGCAGTAAGAAAAGTAAAAGAGATTAAAGCAATTAGAGTAGGTAATGAGGAAACCAAATTATCACTCTTTGCAGATGACATGATGTTATACGTAGAGAACCCTAGAAACTCGACTAAAAAATTACTAGAAACAATTCACAACTTTAGCAAAGTTGCAGGATACAAAATAAATCCACATAAATTATCAGCATTTTTATATATTACCAATAAAGTTCAGCAGCAAGAGATACAAAAAAAATTCAATTCAAAATAACTGTTGGTAGTATAAAATATTTGAGAATCTATCTGCCAAGGGAAAGTCAGGAACTATATGAACTAAAGCACAAAACACTTTCCACACAAATCAAATCAGACCTAGTTAATTGGAATAACTTAAAATGCTCATGGGTAGGCCGAGTGAATATAATAAAAATGACAATACTACCCAAACTAATTTACTTATTTAGTGCCATACCAATAAAACTTCCAAAAATTATCTTATAGATCTAGAAAAAAATAGTAGCAAAATTCATTTGAAAGAACAAAAGGTCAAGAGTTTCAAGAGAATTAATGAAAAAAAAAGGCTGTTGATGTTGGACTTGCTGTACCAGATCTAAAACTGTATTATAAAGCAGCAGTCATCAAAACCATTTGGTACTGGCTGAGAAATAGAGTAGTCGGTCAGTGAAATGGGATAGAATCACAGGACAAACTAGGCAATAACTATAGCCATTTAGTCTTTTATAAACCCAAAGACTCAAGCTTCTGGGATAAGTACTCACTATTTGACAACAACTACTGGGAAAATTGGAAACTAGTGTGGAAGAAATTAGGGCTTGACCCACATCTAACATCACATCACAAGATAAGATCTAAATGGGTTCATGATCAGGATATAAAAAGTGATATTATAAATAATTTAGAGGAACATAATATAGTTTACCTCTCAGACCTATGGAGATGGAATAATTTTATGTCCAAAGAAGAACTGGAATTCTTAATTGAAAACCAGATAGATAACTTTGACTATTAAGTTAAAAAGTTTTTGATTTAGTAGATCCAGAAATGATCATGATAAAAAATATGGCATCAAAAAAGCAGATTATATAAAAGTTGAATGAGATTTCTTGGGAGCTAGAGGAATGTCTGCTTAGTCTTCCCATGCTTTTCATGAGAGGAAATTAGGGCATACAATAAATCTCATAAAAAGGGATCACAGAACTTAGACAAACTCCAACTTTGCCATGTGTTAGCAACCTTGCATTTAATGCCTTGTGATTGCATTGTGGCCTACTGGGATTGTATTATTTGGATTGTGTTGGGGGGTTTTGGGGTGGAAGAATATGACACCCTCTCTTATTCTGGAATAAAGCATCAATGTTAAGGACTAAATAAACAGGAGCCAAGCCACCAAAAAAATAATAAGTTAAAAAGTTTTTGTACAAACAAAACCAATGCAGTAAAGATTAGGAGGGAAGCAATAAATTGGGAAATCATCTTTACATTTAAATGTTCTGATAAAGGTCTCATCTCTAAAATATATAGAGAATTGTCTCATATTTATAAGAATTCAAACCATTCTCCAATCAATAAATGGTCAAAGGATATGAACAGACAATTTTCAGAGGATGAAATTAAAACTATTTGTAGTCATATGAAAAGGTGCTCCAAATCACTATTGATCAGAGAAATGCAGATTAAGACAACCCTGAGGTACCACTACACACCTGTCATATTGGCTAAAATGACAGAAAAATATAATGATGGATGTTGGAGTGTATGGGGAAGGCTGGGACACTGATGCATTGTTGGTGGAATTGTGAACAGATACAGCCATTCTGGAGAGCAATTTGGAGCTATTCTCAAAAAGTAATCAAACTGTGCATACCATTTGACCCAGCAGCATGTCTATTGGGCTTATATCCCCAAAAAAATCCTAAAGGAAGGAAAAGGCCCCAAATGTGCAATAATGTTTGTGGCAGCCCTTTTTATAGTGGCTAAAAATTCGAAAGTGAATAGATGCCCTTCAATTGGAGAATGGCTGAATAAATTATGGTATATGAATATTATTGTATATTATTGTTCTGTAAGAAAAGGCCAGCAGGACATTTTCAGAGAGGCCTGGAGAGACTTGCATGAACTGATGCTGAGTTAAATGAGTAGAACCAGGAGATCATTATTCACGACAACAATACTATATGATGATCAATTCTGATGGACATGGCTCTCTTCAACAATGAAATGTTTCAAACCACTTCCAATTGTTCACTGAAGAAAGCCATATACACCCAGAGAGAGGGATGCGAAATGTGGATCACAACATAATATTTTCATGCTCTCAATTGATGTTTGCTTTCATTGTGTATCCTTTATCTGATTTTTCTTTCTTGTAGATACGATTTTTCTTGTACATGATTTATGTGCATTTAAGAACAATGATGTGTGGTAATATGTATACATATATTCTATCTGTCAATTATTTTAACATAATTAACATGTAGTGGATATCTTGCCATCTAAGGGAGTGGTACAGAGTAGGGAGTAAAACTTTGTAATGGAAAGCTTTGTAGGGGTTAATATTGAAGAATTACTCATAAATATTTTTTGTAAATAAAAAATAAATTTAAAAAAATTTGCATTAATATTCATTTGGGAAATTGGTGTATAATTTTCATTCTCTGCTTTGACTCTACCTGGTTTAGATGTCACCTCCATGTCTGTGTCATAAAAAGAATTTGGTAGGATTCAATTTTTCCAAACAGTTTGCATAATATTGGAATTAATTGTTCTTTAAATGTTTCATGGAATTCATATCTAAATCTATTGGGCCCTGGAGATTTTTTCTTAACGAGTTGATTAATAGCTTGTTCAAATTCCTTTTCCAAAATGGGACTGTTTAAGTAATTTATTTCCTCCTCTTAATCTAAGCAACTTTTTTTGTATTTTTGTAAGTATTCATCCATTTAACTTATATTATCATATTCATTGGCATATACTTGGTCAAAATAGGTGGTAATATTGCTCTAATTTATTCTTCATTGGTGAAAAGTTCACCCTTTTCATTTTTGATACTAACAATTTGGCTTTCTTACCTTTTTTTCTAATGAAATTAACTAAAGGTTTATTTATTTTATTGTTTTTTTCATAAAACCAACTCTTAGTTTATTTATTAATTTAAAAGTTTTTTTTATTTTCCATTTGTTAATCTCCCCGTTTGTTTTCAGAATTTCAAAGTTGTTATTTAATTGGGGTTTTTTAATTCATTCTTTTTCTGCCTTTTTTAGTTGCATGCCCAATTCATTAATCTTTATTTTATGAAATTAAACTTCTAGAAATATAAAATTCCCCTAATAACTGCTTTGGCTGCATCCCATAAATTTTGTTATGTTTTCTCATTATTATTATTCTCTTGGATGAAATTACCAAATGTGTCTATGATTTCTTGTTTCACCCACTTATGCTTTAGGATTAGCTTCTTTAGTTTCTGATTAATTTTTGGTCTATTTTTCCCTGGCAATTTATTAAATATAATTTTATTGCATCATGATCTGAAAAGGATTTGTTTACTATTTCTGCCTTTCTGCATATGATTCTGAGGTTTTTAATGCCCTAGTATATGGTCAATTTTTGTGTAGGTTCCATGAAGTTCTGAGAAAAACTGTATATCCCTTACCATTCCCATTCAATTTTCTCCAAAGGTCTATCATGTCTAACTT
>JAJPUD010025213.1:0-17842 GCA_023553655.1 Myrmecobius fasciatus | reverse complement strand
TGGGTAACTGAAGAAAACAACACTTTAAAAATAAGAATTGAACAAATGCAAGTGAATGATTCAATAAGACTTCAAGAATCAGTCAAACAAAAACAAAAAAATAAAAAATTAGAAGAAAATATGAAATACCTCCTAGGAAAAACAACTGACTTGGAAAATAGATCTAGGAGAGACAATCTAAGGATTATTGGACTTCCTGAAAGCCATGATGAAAAAAAGAATCTAAACACTATCTTCCAGGAAATCCTGAAAGAAAACTGCCCTGAGATTGTAGAATCAAAGGGCAAAATCACCATTGAAAGAATTCACCGATCACCTCCGGAAAGAGACCCCAAAATTAATACCCCAAGGAATATCGTGGCTAAATTTTAGGACTATAGCACCAAGGAAAAGATTATGCTAGCAGCTAGAAAGAAACAATTCAAATACCGAGGATCAATAATTAGAATCACACAGGATCTGTCAGCCTCCACATTGAAGGATCAAAGGGCCTGGAACCAGATATTCCAAAGGGCAAAGGAACTTGGATTACAGCCAAGAATATCCTATCCAGCTAGAATGAGCATTATCCTCCAGGGAAGAAGATGGTCATTCAATGATATAGGTGAATTTCACCTATTTCTAATGAAAAGACCATATCTGAACAAGAAATTCGACATCCAAACACAGAACTCAAGAGATGCATAAAAAGGTAAAAAGGAAAGGACTCTTGAGAACTTTATTTCTACTAGGGGGATACTTAAAGTTTGGGGGTATAATTAACTAGATAGTACTTTGATAATATGAAAAAGAGAACTAGAGGGGGAAAGATTGTCATACTGGGGAAAAGAGGGGAAAAGTGGTAAAAATAAGATCTAAAAAAATAAAGAGGTAAAAACATGGTAAAATCTCATGAAGAGGCAAAGAAAACTTAATATAATTGAGAGAAAGAGGGGAGGGAGTTGAGCATTGTGTAAATCTTATTCTCATCAGGTTGGACTCTAAAAGTGTATATCAAACACTTGATTTCACATAGAAACTTGTCTATTTCTAGAGGGAAGGGGGAGGGAAAGGAGAAAAAGAAAGGGATAAACTAATAGAAGGGAAAATAGAAGAATCAGGGGAAAGGAGTAAAAACAGGAGGAAGGGATCTAAAGGGTGGAGTATTGTTTGGGGGAGAGGGTCATCAAAAGCAAAGTACTAAGGTGGGGGGAAGGGAGAAAGGGGAAAGGAAAGGGGAAAACATAACTTGGGTAAATAAGATGGCAGGAAATAAAGAATTAGTTATTCTATCTGTGAATGTGAATGGGATGAACTCTCCCATAAAGCGGAAGTGGATATCAGACTGGATTAAAAACCAGAATCCCACAATATGTTGTCTACAAGAAACACATCTAAAACATAGTGACACATATAGGATGAAGGTAAAAGGGTGGAGTAGGACCTATTACGCTTCAGGTGAGCAAAAAAAAGCAGGGGTAGCAATCCTTATCTCAGATCAAGTAAAAGCCAAGATAGATCTAATCAAAAGAGATAAGGAAGGAAACTATATTTTATTAAATGGTACCATAGATAATGTAGCAATATCTATACTAAATATATATGCACCAAGTGCAATAGCACACAAATTCCTAGGGGAGAAATTAAGAGAGATGCAAGAAGAAATAGACAGCCAAACGATACTAGTGGGGGATCTCAACCTTGCTCTCTCAGAATTAGATAAATCAAACCACAAAATAAACAAGAAAGAAACTAGGGAAATAAACCAATTGTTAGAAAAGTTAGGTATGATAGATCTATGGAGAAAGTTGAATGGAGACAGTAGGGAGTTTACTTTTTTCTCAGCAGTCCATGGAACCTATAAAAAAAAATTGGCCATGTGTTAGGGCATAAAAACCTCAAAATCAAATGCAGAAAGGCAGAAATAGTAAATGCATCCTTTTCAGATCATGATGCAATAAAAATCACATGCAATATAAGGCAAGGAGAAAATAAACCAAAAGTTAATTGGAAATTAAATAATCTAATCCTGAAGAATGAATGGGTGAAAGAGCAAATCATAGACGCAATCAATAATTTCATCCAGGAGAATGACAATAAGGAGACAACATACCAAAATTAGTGGGATACAGCTAAAGCAGTTATAAGGGGCAATTTTATATCTCTAAATGCTTACTTGCATAAAATAGAGAAAGAAAAGATCAATGAATTGGGCTTATTATTAAAAAAACTAGAAAAAGAACAAATTAAAAATCCTCAATTAAATACCAAATTGGAAATTCTAAAAGTAAAAGGAGAAATTAATAAAATTGAAAATAAGAAAACTATTGAGTTAATAAATCAAACTAAGAGTTGGTTCTATGAAAAATCCAACAAAATAGATAAGCCTTTAGTTAATTTGATAAGAAAAAGGAAAGAAGAAAATCAAATTGTTAGTCTCAAGAACGATAAGGGAGAACTTTCCTCCAATGAAGAGAAAATCAGAGCAATAATTAGGAGCTACTTTGCCCAACTTTATGCCAGTAAGTTTGGTAATCTAAATGAAATGGAGGAATATCTACAAAAATATAGATTGCCCAGGTTAACAGAAGAGGATATAAATTATTTAAATAGCCCCATATCAGAAAAAGAAATAGAACAAGCTATTAACCAACTCCCTAAGAAAAAATCTCCAGGGCCAGATGGATTTACATGTGAATTCTACCAAACATTCAAAGAACAATTAATTCCAATACTACACAAACTATTTGAGAAAATACGGACAGAAGGTATACTGCCAGAAACCTTCTATGAGACCAATATGGTGCTGATAGCTAAACCAGGTAGGGTGAAAACAGAGAAAGAAAACTCTAGACCAATTTCCCTAATGAATATTGATGCAAAACTTTTAAATAAGATATTAGCAATGAGATTACAGAAAGTCATCCCCAGGATAGTACACTATGACCAAGTAGGAGTTATACCAGGGATTCAGGGATGGTCCAATATTAGGAAAACTATCAGCATAATTAATTATATTAATAACCAAACTAACAAAAACCATATGATTATCTCAATAGATGCAGAAAAAGCCTTTGATAAAATCCAACACCCTTTCCTATTAAAAACACTAGAGAGTATAGGAATAAATGGGCTTTTCCTTAAAATGATCAGTAGCATCTATTTAAAACCATCAGCAAGCATCATATGTAATGGAGACAAACTAAAACCATTCCCAATAAGATCAGGAGTGAAACAAGGCTGCCCACTGTCTCCATTACTATTCAATATTGTATTATTTAGCAATAAGAGAAGAAAAAGAGATAAAAGGAATCAGAGTAGGTAATGAAGAAACCAAATTATCACTCTTTGCAGATGACATGATGGTATACTTAGAGAATGCTAGAGACTCAACTAAAAAACTATTAGAAACAATTCACAACTTTAGCAAAGTGGCAGGATTCAAAATTAATCCACATAAATCATCAGCATTTTTATATATTACCAACCAAGTTCAGCAGCAAGAGATGCAAAAAGAAATTCCATTCCAAATAGCAGATGATAGGATAAAATATTTGGGAATCTATCTGCCAAGAAAAAGTCAGAAAATATATGAACTAAATTACAAAACACTTTCCACACAAATAAAATCAGACCTAATCAATTAGAAAAATATTAAGTGCTCATGGGTAGGCAGAGCCAACATAATAAAAATCACAATACTACCCAAACTAATCTACTTATTTAGTGCCATACCAATCAAACTCCCAAGAAATTATTTTACAGATCTAGAAAAAATAGTAGCAAAGTTCTTTTGGAAGAACAAAAGGTCAAGGATCTCAAGGGGATTAATTAAAAAAAAAGGCAGCTGAAGGTGGCCTTGCTGTACCAGATCTAAAACTATATTATAAAGCAGCGGTCATCAAAACTGTTTGGTACAGGCTAAGAAATAGAGTAGTCGATCAGTGGCACAGGATAGGATATCAGGACAATCTAGACAATAACCTTAACAATCTAGTATTCGATAAACCCAAAGACCCCAGCTTTTGGGATAAATACTCACTATTCGGCAAAGACTGCTGGGAAAATTGGAAACTAGTGTGGAAGAAATTAGGGCTTGACCTATACCTAACACCACATACCAAGATAAGATCTAAATGGGTTTATGATCTAGATATAAAGAGGGACTTTGTAAGCAAGTTAGAGGAACGTAATATAGTTTATCTCTCAGACCTGTGGAGATGGAATAAATTTATGTCCAAAGAAGACCTGGAACTCCAAACTGAACACCAGATGAATAATTTTGATTATATTAAGTTAAAAAGTTTCTGTACAAACAAAACAAATGCAGACAAGATTAGGAGGGAAGCATCAAATTGGGAAATCATCTTTACATTCAATTGTTCTGATAAACGCCTCATTTCTAAAATATATAGAGAATTGTCTCATATATATAAGAATTCAAGCCACTCTTCAATAGATAAGTGGTCAAGGGATATGAACAGACAATTTTCAGATGATGAAATTCAAACCATCTCTAGTCATATGAAAAATTGCTCCAAATCACTATTGATCAGAGAAATGCAAATTAAGACAACTCTGAGGTACCACTACACACCTGTCAGATTGGATAAAATGACAGGAAAAGATAATGGTGAATGTTGGAGGGGATGTGGGAAAGCTGGGACACTATTACATTGTTGGTGGAATTGTAAATGGATCCAACCATTCTGAAGAGCAATTTGGAACTATGCTCAAAAAGTTATCAAAGTGTGCATACCCTTTGACCCAGCAGTGTTTCTTTTTTTTTTTAATAAAGCTTTTTATTTGCAAAACATATGAGTGACCTTTCAACATTGACCTTTGCAAAAAACTTTTTTTTTCCCAAGCTTTTCCTTTCCCTCCGCCCGCCCCCCACCCCTAGATGACAGGTAATCTAATGCATGCTAGATAGGATAAATTATATGACAAGTACAATACATGTATACATATCTATACAGTTATCGTACTGCACAAGAAACATCAGATCTAGAAAGAGAAGAAGAAAAAAAACAACCTAAGAAGGAAAACAGAATGCATGGAAATATTCACAGAAAGCGTTAAAATGCTGTGTTGTGGTTCACTCTCAGTTCCCACAGGCCTCTCTCTGGATGTATATGACTATCTTCATCGCAGCACAACTGGTTTGAATCACATCATTGTTGAAGAGAACCATGTCCATCAAAATTGATCATCGTATAGTCTTGTTGCTGTGTATAATGTTCTCCTGGTTCTGCTGATTTCACTCAGCATCAGTTCATGCAAGTCTCTCCAATCCTCTCTGAAATCCTCCTGTTGGTCATTTCTTACAGAACAATAATATTCCATAACATTCATATACCATAATTTATTCAGCCATTCTCCAATTGATGGGCATCTTTTTAATTTCCAGTTTCTTGACACTACAAAAAGGGCTGCCACAAACATTTTTGCACAGGTGGGTCCCTTTCCCTCCTTAAAAATCTCTTTGGGATATAGGCCCAGTAGAAGACCCAGCAGTGTTTCTACTGGGCCTATATCCCAAAGAGATCTTAGAGGAGGGAAAGGGACCCACCTGTGCAAGAATGTTTGTGGCAGCCCTTTTTGTAGTGGCTAGAAACTGAAAACTGAAGGGATGCCCATCAATTGGAGAGTGGCTGAATAAATTATGGTATATGAATGTTATGGAATATTATTGTTCTGTAAGAAACGATCAGCAGGACAATTTCAGAGAGGCCTGGAGAGACTTGCATGAACTGATGCTGAGTGAAACGAGCAGAACCAGGAGATCATCATACACAGCAACAACAATATTACATGATGATCAATTCTGATGGACATGGCTCTCTGCAACAAAGAATTGTCTCAAACCAGTTCCAATTGTTCAGTAAAGAAAGCCATATACACCCAGAGAGAGGGATATGAAATATGGACCACAACATAACATTTTCATGCTCTCTATTGAGGTTTGCTTGCATTGTGTTTCCTTTCTCTGATTTTCTTTTTTTTCTTGTAGATAGGATTTTTCTTGCACAACTTGTCAAGTATTTCAACATTATTAACATGTAGTGGACTTCCTGCCATCTAGGGGAGGGGAGGGGACTCGGGGTACTGATGCTGAGTGAAACAAGCAGAACCAGGAGATCATTATACACAGCAACAAGACTATATGATGATCAATTCTGATGGACATGACTCTCTTCAACAATGAGATATTTCAAACCAGTTCCAATTGTTCAGTAAAGAAGGCCATATACACCCAGAAAGAGGGATATGAGATGTGGACTACAACATAACATCAATCTTTCCCTTTTCTATGATCTTTTTCTTCACCAGGGTCAATTCTTCTACCTCTGACAACTAATGTTGTCATACCTTATATAGTTTCCAGTAGATTTCCCTTCCAATTATCTCCTTTCATCATTTTTTTATGTTCTGTATCTTTATCTGCCTACAAAAGAATGAAGTCTCCTCCATCTAAACAAAATAAAACAAAATAACAATAACAAAGCCTGGTTAAATGCTACTATCCACTTAAGTTATTATCCTACATTTCTCTCCTTTTTATACCTAATAACCTAGAAAATTTATTTCCATGGCCTCCAATACTGCCCTCACTCTGTTTTTGTATTGTTGTTTTTGATCAATCAATGAGCATTTTATTTAATATCTACTATGTGCTAAGTTCTAGCTACACAAAGACAAAAAATGAAATACTTCCTATTCTCTCTTACTTAATCAGCCTCTTGAGATCTGGCTTCCAAGCTCATCTTTTCAATTGAAACTGCTTTCTTTAAAGTAACTAATAGTATCATTGTAATAGTCTCTTTAAAATTAGTTCATTTTCAGCCTACAAGGTAATATGATAGCCCCCAAAGTCCTCATAGTTTTATTCTCTTTAACTTTAGGGAATTTATCTTACATGAAAAGTTGTAAATTAGTCACAACTGCTCAATCCCAAGTTGATAAAAAAAAATTCCTAATACTTAGGCAGAAGTTGGGTTTTTTGTCTAGCTTTGTGTTTACATCTACTTCCAGTAAATTCTTCTTTATGACTGAGGTAAATACAATTCAATTTACTGGAAGCATGTGCATAATGAAACATCAGATTATATTATATTGTGTACAAATAGACAGACAGCAGTAGAAGTTGACAAAAGAGCCAACCTTTCTTTAGACTTCCTTCAGCCTGGATACTGCTCTTCTTTGATACCTGGAGAGTCCAAGACCCTCTCTGATATTTCCCTACATTTCCCTAGCTCAATTCTCCTTTTTTTCCCCATACTTGCCTCTAATCTCTCTCTCTCTCTCTCTCTCTCTCTCTCTCTCTCTCTCTCTCTCTCTCTCTCTCTCTCTCTCTCTCTCTCTCATATATATGTGTGTGTGTGTGTGTGTGTGTGTGTGTGTGTGTGTAGGTGTATGTGTGTGTGTATTTTCTTTCCTAACAAAAGGAATGTTCCACTTATAAGTTACAAGCAGCAATTTTAATTTTTCTCTTGTATTCATAAAATCCTATGCAGTGTCATGCTGTCATGGAGTAGGCACATAATAAGTACTAGTAGGCACATAATAAGTACTTATTGCTTGTTTGATTGGAAAGGACAGAAAAAAGAATTGGATGATTAATTAATTTACTAATTTACTGATTCATAGGATCACTTCAGTTAGGGCCAATGCTTCCTTATATCTACCTTAAATAGATTAGACTACAATTTAAGCTCAGCTATGAGTCTGAGCTATAGTGAAAGAAATATATAGGCATCACTCATTCTTACAGAGGGCTAAGCTTTTTGTGATAACAATATATTTTAAATAGAATAGGTATCCATTTGAGGATGTTGAGGAATGACTAAACAATTTGTGTTGTATGAATACAATGAAATATTATTGTGCCTTAAGAAACAATAAATATGAGGAATTCATAAAAACATAGAAAGGTTTGTTTGAAATAATAGAGTGAAGAAAGTAGACTAGAGAACAATTTACACAATGATTGCAATAATGCAAATTAAAACAACACTAAAAGATAATCAACCTCTGATTTACTGTATTGACCAATCAGTTCCAAAAAGCTAATGATGAAACATACCATTTTTTTCCTGTGTAGAGAGATAGGTAACTGTACATCTGGAGTAGGTCATATGCTAGCAGACACAATAATTATATGTTTTGGTTTTGATGAGATGTTTTCCTTTGTTACAAAAGATGGCTTAAGGGTAAGAAAGGGAGTGTTTAAGGGTAAATGATTGTAGGATAACAACTAAAATCAAAGAGATAGGGGTCAAGATTTTAGATTTCATTCACATAAACAACTCCCAGAAAAAATATATTATTTCTATCAATGTAAGTAAACAATTTCTCTCTCGCTCACCTTGTTAGATAATTGTCTAGAACTGAAGTGTTAAGCAGGAGACCCATAAAACCAGATGAAAATGTAATTAGAAATTATTTAGCAAAATAAAAATATAATGAAACACAGATAATATGTTTTAAAATAACAAACATGTGATCCTCAGGAATGCTTATGTATGTATTAGTTACCCCCATTTCTATCTGAGATTGATACCAAAGGCATAGTGTAATGAGAGGTTAAATGATTTGGTTAGAGTCTCACAGCCAGCATGTACCAGATGTGATATTTGAATTCAGATTTTCTTGGTTCCTAGGCTAGATTTTTTGTTCATTATGCCACCCTGAAGAGCATCATAAATTTTTGGAGAAATTTGGAAAGATAAGTTCCTGGAAAAAAGTGTAAAAACCTAAATGATAAAATTGAATATGATTCTCTCAAATAAATAACATTATATTAGAAAATTATTTGCCTGATATCCAGCATGTATTTTTTCAATGTACAATGCCAAGGAAAAAGAAAAAGAAAAACCATTTTAATCCATAGTATATACCATACTGCATAGGGAAATGAGCACTAACCCAGCTCTAGACAAGTAATTTGATACTATAGTCTCATTTTCCTCAATTATAAATGTGGATGTTGATGCTTCCTGTCCCACAAGGAACAAAAGAGATCATCACATAAAGAACTTGATAACTGTACCACATTGTTTAAGCTAACATAGTAACAAAACTAATGGGATCTCACATGATAAAGTATCATTGTATACTATTCAAGTATTTTATTTGTCTTTATAACTCATTCATTATTTTTGCTATGAGAAAACAGAAGGTGAAGGAATGCAGTGTCATAATTCAGATGGCTTCTTTGGACATATTTCAAATATATCTTTGAAGAATAATTTGAAGAGAACTGGAAATTACTTCATCACTTTTTCAGAAATTGTTTCAAGGATATTCTCTCCATCCCCCTCCCCTTCACTAGAAGCAAATTATTATATAGCAAGGATCTCTATGTGGTTCCTGATCTTTTTGATGTATTTGACATAAAAAGTCATTTCTTCAAGTTGGTTGGTAATGAACCTCATCTATTAGTATAAGAAATGATTAATATATATATATATACATACATTTGTGTATGTGTGTATATGTGTATGTATGTATATATGTATGTATAAAGAACACAATAAAATTGTGAGACAATGAATTGTTGAACTTTTAAAATACCATTAAGTTATCTGCCTCTATCTTGGGATCTAATTTTTTTTAATTTAATTTTATTTTTTTTATATAAAGCTTTTTATTTACAAAACATATGAGTGACCTTTCAACACTGACCTTTGCAAAAACTTTTTTTCCCAAGCTTTTCCCCTCCTTCCCCCCACCCCCACCCCTAGATGACAGGTAATCTAATACATGCTAAATAGGATAAATTATATGACAAATACAATACATGCATACATATCTATACAGTTATCTTACTGCATAAGAAACATCAGATCTAGAAAGAGAAGAAGGAAAAAACAACCTAAGAAGGAAAACAAAATGCATGGAAATATTCACAGAAAGCGTTAAAATGCTGTGTGGTGGTTCACTCTCAGTTCCCACAGGCCTCTCTCTGGATGTATATGACTATCTTCATCGCAGAACAACTGGTTTGAATCACATCATTGTTGAAGAGAACCATGTCCATCAAAATTGATCATCGTATAGTCTTGTTGCTGTGTATAATGTTCTCCTGGTTCTGCTGATTTCACTCAGCATCAGTTCATGCAAGTCTCTCCAGGCCTCTCTGAAATCCTCCTGTTGGTCATTTCTTACAGAACAATAATATTCCATAACATTCATATACCATAATTTATTCAGCCATTCTCCAATTGATGGGCATCTTTTCAATTTCCTTGGGATCTAATTTTTAAACGCATTACTGGAAGTCAACTCACAAATGAATATGGAATATTCAATTATAGACAAAACTCTGGTAACTAATATAATATAGAGCAACTACTAGGAAATCAAAACTTCATACTTAACAGTTAAAATGTTATTGTTTTGGGGGATAAGAAAAAAATCAATCCCTGAAAAACAAAAAAATGTTAAATTACTTGTTTTATGTTTTACTTAATATTCATACAACATGAATTTATTTTTAAAATTTATTTCATTTAAAGAAACAGAATAAAAAAAAAGAAAAACAGAAAAGGAATATAAAACAAAATGAAACAAAACAAAAGAGAACATTGTCATATCCCAACAGAACATCAAGAAGTATTCAAAATACATAACAACAAATACTAGTTCAAGAAGGCATATATGCATATATATACATATATATATATACATATTAGTAGAAGAAATTATATTCATGAGAGTTTATCTTTTCTTTATTTCCTTGTAAGTTATTCTTTTGGTTCTCTATGCACAACTTTTTTACTTTATTCTTTTTTCCCCTTTCATCCCTCCACAATCCTCAAGCAGGTTATACTTAAATGATATATTTACATATACATATGTAGATATATATACATACACAGACACACACACACACACACACACGCCCCCACACATAGGCACACATATATCGTTCCTATCCTTGCTGACCTTTTGTTGTAATTCTGCTCCTTACTTGGCTTTTCATTACTTAATCTCCCTCCACTCATAGATCTCTCTCATGGTTTCTTCCCAAATACTTTGTTTCCCCATCCATTCATCCTTCCCCTCTTAATTCTTCATTGATTTTGGAGCATACTATACCCTTCATAATATATATGTAGTGTTACCTATTTTAACCTATTCCAAATTGAAATAATAAATCAATCAATATAGATCCCTGTTGAGAAAGAAACCTTTATTACATAACAAACCTTTCTAGCAAACTGATGATAAGCTCATTTGTTGTTATTTGTGGTGGTGGTAGTGGTGGTTGGTGATGGTGGTGGTGGTCCAACTAAAATACTGATAAATCCCTGTGGATGAAAACCCAGATGTATAAAAGAAAAGGAAATCAAGCAGCAATGATTTCCTATAAAATTATTCATTTTAGGATCACACAGTAAACTTGAATAATAACATAAAACAATTATATTTCCAAATAATTTATATTTTGCAGAGATTCTCAGAAACCATGATTATACAAGGTGAGAGGCACCTGTATAACTAAAAAGCATTCCATCAACATGAAACATAGAATATTTCATGTAGTTAAATATAGTCTAATACATTTGATTATGTTTACCGCAAGTCCAAGTGAAGAAGCCAAGTAATAGGGGGAAAATATGCTATTTTTCTAGGAAGACTGATTGCTGTATTAAACTCTTTAAGAAAAGTTTTAACACATTATTTGTGGCTTGGCAAAATAATCCTTTAAAGTCCTTTCATGTAAAATTCTAGTCAAAATCATTTTAGGTTATTCCTTGAAGGAAGCAACAAAAACATATTGCAGAAACCAAAAAGTCAGGGTTATAGTTCTCCAAAACTTATATAAAACAAATGTCTGATGGTTGCTGATTCACATCTTGCATTTTTCATTGCCATACTCATCTGAAGTTGTATTCTGGGTAAATCCCTTAACCTCTCTGGACTTCCTGTTTAAAAGCCAAATTAATTCAGGTGTTGATTGTTATAAGAAGGCAAATATTGCATAGTGGATTGAAAGTCAGGCTCAGAATCAGAGAAGATCCTGAGTTCAAGCACTTTAGAAGCATATTGCCTGAGTGACCCTGAGAGAGGCTTGATCTCTCATTATTCCTGTCAACATTTTATAACTATAAACTATAAGGCTTTATTGGTAGGGGAAAATTCCTCAAATGAATTTCTTATTCTTACAAAATTTCATGTTGGAAAGTATATAAAATGTGAAAGAGACTGTGCTAAAGAAATAGATTTGAAAAATATTAGATATTCTTCCTAAGTCTCAAGTTCTAAAATTATACATTATTATGACTACCTGCTTTGTTTCCCTTTGAATAATGGTAGTAAATTATTAGACCATATGATAGATATCTAGCCTGACTCTCATGATTTATTCCATGTGAAGAAATCTTCCCACAGAAATTTTTTTCTCCTAAAGCAGATATGAATATTTATCTATAACTTATGGGGTTAAAGAGTTGTTTGGGCCACTGAAAAATTTATACTGGTACACAGTTTAGTGATACTCTTATGTTAGAGGCATTACATGAACCTAGGGCTCTTTTAATCCAAGGCAGACTGTCTAATCGTTATTCAACTTTGCGTCTCAGAATAAATGTCATATATATATGTGTGTGTGTGTGTGTGTGTGTGTGTGTGTGTATTACATTTGTATGAAAGTATTATGTACATGCGCAAAAATGTGTGTTTAAGTATGTATAACTTCATCATGGCAGCTTAATTTTTGTGAAAAAAACCCACAGGATATGCTCTCCCATCAGTTTCTCAGTAAAATCATACTACATAGATAATTTCACCATAATTTAAGAATTTCAGTCTTGGAATTAGCAGCATTGGTGATTACATGTAATCTGAATTAAAGACTGACTTTTTAATGAAAATTGCTGAAAGTGGTTAACAATCAAATGTTGCCAACTCTTTTTCATTGAGTATTTAAGGAATTTGATTTATATAATGATGCAAACTTTTTTAGAAAAATAAATGCTCTTGAGAGTTGTGTTTTTCTATTTGTGCTCCTAGGACCTAGAATTGTATCTTGAACTGAGCAAGTGCTTAATAGATCCATGTTTAATTGGAATTCTCTAGGCCTCACTTTCCATCACTGGGATGAAATTCAAACTTTGGATTTGGCTCCTGACTCAGTCACTTACCACCTATGTGACCCTGGACAAGTCAATTAATATCTTTCAACCTCAGTTTTCTCCTCTATGAAGTTAAGGGGATAGGTCAAGATGGCTTCCAAATCAAAATCTATGACCCAGTGATTTGTAAGACTTTTTCTGATTATAAAAGGCAGTTTTGTAAATCATTATCTATTCCTTTAATTTATTTTTGTAAATCATATATATACGTGTGTGTGTGTGTGTGTGTGTGTGTGTGTGTGTAGAGTTGTGGGTTCCCTGCCATTATCCTTTTTAAAAATTTTTAATTTTAAGTAAATTTAATCAAAGCATATAAGTTTGAAGAATCAAATTCTTAACATAAGCTAGTGTAGTCTAACATGAGTCAAAATATTTATAAAGACTATGTTGTTGATATCTACAACAACTTTTATTTCGATTGCTATAGGAAGGAAGAATACAATGAATATTGGAGAGCCTTTAATTCATGTCAAATGAGAATCAGTTGAAAGAACTAAGATATGCTTCCTTCCGGGGGTGGAGCCATGGTGGCGGAGATCAGACAGGATTCTCTGTAACCTCCTCTAACCTCCCCTCAAACCAACAAAATATGAAGCCTCTAGACTGATTCTGAAGCAAAAAAATCCACAATATCCGGAGAACAACACGATTCTAGAAGAAGATACTCTGGAAGAACCTCAAAACAGGTCTGTTTTAATGGGGCAGGGGGTGGCCTACTGAACCCAGACTGCAGCACAGGGAGACCGGGGCAGGGCGCTGGAGCAGGGAGCTGGAACAGGAGTCAGAACAGGAGTGGGAGCTTGTGCTTTTCACACACCTGGGAGTCTTCTGCGAGCCTCTTGGAACAATTTGTCCTGATTGTGGGCAGGTGGTTTGGAGGGTCTGCCTTTTGAGGGGGATAGATTGTGAACCACTGAACCCCTGATGAGCATCGTAACTAGCTGCCATTACACAGCACCTTAATGCAATCAATCAAACAACAGGTCTGATAAGCACCAGAAATAATTTAATCAGCGGAGCTGCCCAGCCCTGACATAATTCAATCAGCAGAACTGCCCAGTTCCTGAAATAACTCAATCAGCAGAACTGCCCCAGGGAAAATTAAAGCAGCTGTCCCACCTTTGCCCTAAACAGACCTCACACCTTTAAAAAAAATGAATAAAAAACCAAAAAGAGCTCTCACCATAGACAACTTTTATGGAGAGAGGGAAGAACAGACTTCAAATCCTGAGGCCCCTAAAGGTAAAGCAACTCCAGAAAAAGCCCCAAAGAGAGACATAAATTGGTCTCCATGTCACAAGGCTTTCTTTGAAGATTGCATAAAAAATCTTAAAAGAGAGTTAGAAGAAACATGGGGAAACGAAATGAGATCACTGCAAAATAAAATAGAAAAAATGGAAAAAGAATGCAGTGAACAAAAAAATGTAATTGGTCAATTGCAAAAGGAACTAAAAACAGTAACTGAAGAAAATAAGACATTAAAAATTAGAATCGAACAATTGGAAATTAATGACTCATCAAGACTTCAAGAATCAGTTGAACAAAAACAAAAAAATGAAAAGATAGAGAAAAACATGAAATATCTCCTAGGAAAAACAACTGACCTGGAAAATAGATCTAGGAGAGACAATCTAAGGATTATAGGGCTTCCTGAAAGCCATGATGAAAAAAAGAACCTGGACACTATATTCCAGGAAATCATAAAAGAAAACTGCCCTGATATTTTACACCCAGAAGGCAAAATACTCCTTGAAACAATCCACCGATCACCTCCTGAAAGAAACCCAAAAATTAAGTCCCCCAGAAATATCGTGGCTAAATTCCAGAACTATCATACCAAGGAAAAGATATTACAAGAAGCCAGAAAGAAACAATTTAAATATCGGGGAGCTACAATTAGGATCACACAGGACCTAGCAGCTTCTACTTTGAAGGATCGAAGGGCCTGGAATCAGATATTCCGAAGGGCAAAGGAACTTGGATTACAGCCAAGAATAAGTTACCCAGCTAGAATGAGCATTATCTTCCAGGGAAGAAGATGGTCTTTCAATGATATAGGAGAATTTCACCTATTTCTACTGAAAAGACCAGAACTGAACAAAAAATTTGATCTACAAACACAGAACAAAAGCGAAACATAAAAAGGTAACAAGAAAAAATAACTCTTGAGAACCATATTTATGTTATAGATACTTATAGAATGAGGGTTGATTTTATGAATTGATTATTACATTATGATTATGATATGATTACTGTGATTTTATGATTATTATCATATGATTACTGTGATTTTATGATTATTATGATATGTTTATTGTGATTTTATGAATCTTATGATATGATAAACTGAAAAAGAAATTAGAGGTAGAAAAGGGATAACACTGGAAGAAGAGGAAAAGGAGGTAAAATAAGGGAAATTACATCACATGTAGAGGCAAAGAAAACCTATAATGATTGAGGGGAGAAAAGGGAGGGGAATGAGAATTGGGTTAATCTCCATCTCATCAGATTTGGCTCAGAGGGAATAATAGACGTACTTATAAGGAAACTGGAGGGAAAAGGGGGAAAAAGGGGGTGGGTGGGGCTCTAAAGGGGAAGGATTGTTTGAGGGAAGTGGTTTTCAAAAGCAAAATAGTAGGGAGGAGGGAAAGGGGATAAGAAAGAGAAAAGCATAAGCTAGGGTAAATAAGATGACAGGAAATACAGAATTAGTTATTTTAACTGTGAATGTGAATGGAATGAACTCTCCCTTAAAGCAGAAGCAGATAGCAGAGTGGATTAAAAACCAGAATCCAACAATATGTTGTATACAAGAAACACATCTAAAACATAGAGATACATCCAGGGTGAAGGTAAAAGGCTGGAGCAGAATCTATTATGCTTCAGGTGAACAAAAAAAAGCAGGGGTAGCAATCCTGATCTCAGACCAAGTAAAAGCAAAGATAGACTTAATTAAAAGAGACAAAGAAGGAAATTATATCTTCCTAAAGGGTACCATAGATGATGAAGCAATATCAATACTAAACATATATGCACCAAGTGGTATAGCATGGAAATTCCTAGAGGAAAAGTTCAGACAGATGCAAGAAGAAATAGACAGCAAAACTATAATAGTGGGGGATCTCAACCTCCCTCTCTCAGAACTTGATAAATCAAACCACAAAATAAATAAGAAAGAAGTTAAGGAGGTAAACAAAATGTTAGAAAAGTTAGGTATGATAGATCTTTGGAGGAAATTAAATGGAGACAGAAAGGAGTTTACTTTTTTCTCAGCAGTCCATGGAACTTATACAAAAATTGACTATGTGCTAGGACACAAAAACCTCAAAATCAAATGCAGGAAGGCAGAAATAATAAATGCATTTTTTTCAGATCATGACGGAATAATAATCACATGCAATATAAGGCCAGGAGAAAATAGACCAAAAACCAATTGGAAACTAAATAATTTTATCCTAAAGAATGAACGGGTGAAACAGCAAATTACAGACACAATTACTAATTTCATTCAAGAGAATGACAATAATGAGACCACATACCAAAATTTGTGGGATACAGCCAAAGCGGTAATAAGGGGAAATTTTATATCTCTAGATGCTTATTTGCATAAAATAGAAAAAGAGAAAATCAATGAATTGGGCTTGCAACTAAAAAAGCTAGAGAAAGAACAAATTAAAAACCCCCAATCAAATACCAAACTTGAAATCCTAAAAATAAAAGGAGAGATTAGTAAAATTGAAAGTAAAAAAACTATTGAATTAATAAATAAAACTAAAAGTTGGTTTTATGAAAAAACCAACAAAATAGATAAACCTCTAGTTAATTTAATTAGAAAAAGGAAAGAGGAGAATCAAATTGTTAGTCTCAAAAATGAAAAGGGAGAACTTTCCACCAATGAAGAGGAAATTAGAGCAATAATCAGGAGTTACTTTGCCCAACTGTATGCCAATAAATTTGATAACCTAAGTGAAATGGAGGAATATCTACAAAAATATAGATTGCCCAGATTAACAGAAGAGGAAATAAATTACTTAAATAGTCCAATTTCAGAAAAAGAAATAGAACAAGTCATTAATCAACTCCCTAAGAAAAAATCCCCAGGACCAGATGGATTTACATGTGAATTCTACCAAACATTTAAAGAACAGTTAACTCCAATATTATATAAACTATTCGAAAAAATAGGAAATGAAGGACTCCTACCAAACTCTTTTTATGATACAGACATGGTACTGATACCTAAACCAGGTAAAACAAAAACAGAGAAAGAAAATTATAGACCAATCTCCTTAATGAATATTGATGCAAAGATCTTAAATAAAATATTAGCAAAGAGATTACAGAAAATCATTCCTAGAATAATACACCATGACCAAGTAGGATTTATACCAGGAATGCAGGGATGGTTCAATATTAGGAAAACTATTAACATAATTGACTATATTAATAACCAAACTAACAAAAACCATATGATAATCTCAATAGATGCAGAAAAAGCATTTGATAAAATTCAACATCCATTCCTATTAAAAACATTAGAGAGTATAGGAATTAATGGACTTTTCCTTAAAATAGTCGGTAGCATCTATTTAAAACCATCAGCTCGCATCATATGTAATGGTGATAAACTGGAACCATTCCCAATAAGATCAGGGGTGAAACAAGGTTGTCCACTATCACCATTACTGTTCAATATTGTATTAGAAATGCTAGCCTTGGCA
>JAJPUD010025212.1:0-11794 GCA_023553655.1 Myrmecobius fasciatus | reverse complement strand
TCTTCATTTCTTAGTCTCTTTGGCTTCCTTCAAGACTCAGCTCAAATATCACCCTTCATTCTGTGATTGCTTTCTATTTATGTTATATACACCTTGTTTGTAACCCCATTATTTACATGTTTGTCCCCTTCCCCCATTAGAATGTGAGATCCTTTAGGACAGAGACAGTGTTTTGGCTTTCCTTTAAGGAAATCTTAAATGTTTTTTTGATGGAATGATTATTCCTGTCAATCATCTTGATTCTATTATACTATGCATCAGTTACTAATTTTATAATCATGTTTCCAAGATTTCACCCAAGTCAAATGATAACAATTTGAACAAAAAAGAGTAAAGAATAGAACTAATCATCTGATATTGCTGGCTCCCACAATTCTTCAGAGATTATTGAGAACAGTACATTGATGTCATCCATGAATTCTTTCAGTGTGTAATGGGGACTCCCTCTGGACATTTTTGGCAACTAATGTACTCAGGGTTGAAGGACTTGGAGTCTGGGGATCAACAATTCCTTGTTCCTTGTGGTAGTAGTGGGGGAGGAGACCCATAAAAATGGTTGGTGCACTGAGCCAGGAAGACCAGCCCACTCATTCTGCTTTAAAAGGGATAACTTTGTCCTCTACAGCTCTCTTTCTTCCAATATGCTGAGAATGTGAGGTGCACTTTTTTTAAAAAATTTCTGGTGGTGTGTGTGTCCTCCCTCTGAGATTGCTTTCTATTTATATTATACACACCTTGTTTGTAACCTCCTTATTTACATGTTTGTTCCTCACCCATTAGAATGTGAGATCCTTTAGGGCAGAGACTCTGTCTGTGTGTGTGTGTGTGTGTGTGTGTGTGTGTGTGGGAAAGAGAGAGAGAGAGAGAGAGAGACAGAGAGAGAGAGAGAGAGAGACAGAGAGAGAGAGAGAGAGAGATGACTGTCCTCTCAGAGACTTATGGCAATTGGTTATATATGGCAGCAAAATCATATACTTATCTGCTGATATTAAGCTCTGTGCTTCTTTCTCTGAACTTAGGTGACCACACAAAAATGCTGAGATCAAATTTCCAATCATAAAAGTTCAAGAGTTCGAGAATTCCTGGGTACCTCAGGCAAAGCTAGCTAGCAGAAGGAGGAGAGTTCCCCCCCCCCATCTATTCTCTTCTCAGAGATAAACAGAAGGAAGAAGACAAGCCCTGCCCTGGCTTCCTGCAAGACATGGAACTTGAGGGAATTGTTCAGAAAGTGCAAACCAAGGTGAAGTCCTACAAAATGTTGGGATGTTTTTAAATATTGATATATACTAAAAGAAGTTCTTGATTATTGCATCATATTTTTTTTTCAGTAAAGCTTATGAGTCTTTTTTGTTTTAATCAATTCTTGCATTTGGAAGAAATAGCCATATCCTTTTTTTAAAATAAAAATTTATTAAAGCTTTTTATGCACAAAACATATGCATGAATAATTTTTCAACATTGACCCTTCTGTTCCACATTTTCCCCTCCTCCCCCCTCCTCTAGATGGCAGGTAGTACAATATATGTTAAATATGTTAAAATATATATTAAATCCAATATATGTATACATATTTATATAGTTATCTTGCTGCACAAAAAAAAATCAGATCAAGAAAGAAGAAAAAAAAACCGAGAAAGAAAACAAAATGCAAGCAAACAACTACAGAAAGAGTAAAAATGCTATGTTGTGGTCCACATACAGTTCCCACAGTACTCTCCCTAATGAAATCCTTTTAAGGAGATCCAAAACATGAATCAAACCTAAGTTTTAATTGACTTTCCCTGCATCTCTGAGATGGGGGCCATAAAGATGTGAGAAAGACCCTGATTCCTCTCTTTAGGAATCAGAATCCCCAAGGTTAAATCTGGTATCTACATGAGCTCAGAACTTAGACACCCTCAGTTGTAGAAAATGTCACAACTTTGATGGGCCATCAGCATTTCTGTTGTTTCCAATGTTATTTGTCTGTACCCAAGAGACTGGTTGCTTATTTTGAGACTTAATTTGCTCTTCAGAATGTCTTCTTTATGCTTTCTAGTCTCAAGCTTATTATTCTTCTTGATAGAGAAGAAAAAGAAAAATTGGATTTAAGCAGCATGCTTCTTTCTGCTGATTTTTACCTCAAATAATAGCCTCAAATAACAGGCATTGCCCTTGTTTTTGTTCAAAACACTTTTTATTGTCTTTAGCATTTTATAAGTCTTAACTAATTCTGGTATTTGGCCTTCTTGTTATTATTCTGTTGTTTCATAGGATTTAATAGTGAATCTGGGATTTGAATAAAGGTTTCCCAACCTTAAAAATAGTGTTCTTTTGGAGCAGCTAGGTTGCATAGTGGATAGAGTTGAGAGAAAGTAATATTTCTCTTGTATTAATAACACATTAATATCAGGGGATCCATTTATAAATACTTCCTTTTACCTCATTCCTTACTAGGTCAAATCAGCCTCTGAAGCACAGGGCTGATGATTGTATTTAACTTTCTCCTCATTCTTAGAGATCTCACTCAACTGGGAAAGTTTAGTTCTGATTAAAGAGTAGCCAGAATCTAAGCAAATTCTGGCCCACTGTGTTCTATTCTGATAAGTTTGGATGGAGGGGTAAATCCCTTTGTCTAGATTAGAACTTCAAATAATTTACTTGTAATAAATCTTAATTTTGTAACCACTATATTCAGTTAGGAGAGCGCATATGGGGCCAAAACCCACATTTTTAAGAAGCTGGGGTCTAGATTGCCTGAGGCTGGGTGTGGTCTAGGTAAGGAGGAGTAAGAGTGATATAATCAAAATCACATTCTCCATCCACTCCTTAGAATAAAACTACTTCTCATGATTCATTTTTTGTTTTATGAAAGCCAAATGATCATCCTTTTATTAATTATTCACTAGTTATAATTTATACAATGATTAATTACCCAGAAACCATGTCTCTTGAACTTCTGATACATCTCAGAATGTTGGGCCTGTAGTCAAGAAGATGAGTCTTTATTAGTTCAAATTCAGCCTCATGACTAGCTGGGTGATCATGGACAAGTCACTTAACCCTGTTTGCTTCAGTTTCCTCATTTGTAAAAGGAACTCCTGGAAAAGGAAATGACAAACCCAAGAAAACGCCAAATGGAGTCACAAAGAGTTGAACATGACTGAAACAACTCAATCATAAAAAGCTCTTTTTAATATAATACACTCTCTCTGACATTTTGTTTTTTGGTGTGTCTTCTTATATTCTTCACTTTTATCATTTTCAATATGACCAATAAAAATCCAAACTAATAAGAGAGCATGCTGGTTAGTCCCATTTTAGTCTCTACATGTTACTTTACTTTTAAAAATCAAATTCATTGGAAATTATATTGATAGAATTTTCTTTTTGAAGATTTATATTTATTAGATTGTCTTTTTTTTAAAAAAAGTATTAGGTCATTATTACTTCTCTATATGATTAACAAAATTCTATAAGAACAGCTAGAAGGAAATTCCATTCAAAATAACCATTAAATATATAAAATACTTAGGATTCTTCCTACCAAGGTATGTAGGAATTATCTAAACACAGGTACAAAACACTCTTCATAAAAATAAAAATAGAACTGAACAAGCGGAGAGATATTAATTGCTCATGATTGACAGTACCAGTAATATAAAAAACCTAAAAATGATAAAAAAATACTATATATATTTATATGTTCCATTTATAGTAAACACGAATTTTCAACAATTGTCTCCATGAGGGATACCTTGAAGAATGTCAGAGGATGAGGATTTAGCTTCCAATAAAGAACAAGGGGATGAAGAATGCACTATATTTGTGATTTTGCCTATTCTAAACATTAGGTATAAATTTTAGAATTGCAGGTTGTTTTTCTTTCTAAAAGAGGAGATAAAAAGAGAAGAGGAATGTTCCTTTACACTCTAGCTTATCAAAGAGGATCAAGCTTTCTTTGAATGGATAAGAGAGCTTAAATAAAAACAAAGAAGGATGTGAGAGGAGTTGTAAACTTTGCTGTAACTTTAGTGACATTGGAGGAGAGAGGGGGGCTAATGACTTTGCACAGCTCTGTCTTGCTTAAATGCAATTAAAGCAAAAGTCAAGGTATCATGCTCATGATATTATTGGTGCTCTTTGAGAAAACAAACAGCAACAGATATTCCTCTCTCCATCTTTTCTTCCTTTTTAGAAATTTGCCTATTAAAAGTCTTCTGTCCATTTAAGGAAAACTTCATTCTCTATGATAACCTGGAGTATAGAAAAAACATTTTTTTCTGTAATTTTATCTTCTTTTCTAGAAGGAAGAGAAACTTGCTATTTTCACATTAATAGACATTACTTGGCATGGTAGAATCATAAGCATAGTGCATTCTTGACAGGTCACAACAAAATTTTCTTTGTTTTATATGCTTGCTGAAAGTTAAATCATCACTTGTCATTCTTCATTCTACTTCTTAATTCTGAAGGTGGCAAATACTTGGCATGGGTAGAATAATAAATATAGTTCATTCTTGAGAGTTTGATTGGAAGCAAAACTGATTGGCTGGGAATTCCTGCTCATTATAGGATTCTCATATTTACCTTACCATTGATAACTCTTATAACAAACAATCCTTCATGTTGGATCTTTTCCCTACAATGATATGTTGGACTCCTCCCTTAAGTGATGACTATGGAAACTATCTGGAAAAAGGCCTGATAGTTTCAGGAACAGCGATGTTTCCCAAACTTTTGAGTTCATAGTACTGAGCTGTCTCCATCAGGGTTCAAGGGAAGATGGTGGTCAAGTTGATGATTATTGTGCTTCACATGCAACCTGTTATATCCTCAGGATTTCTTTCTGGTTTAGCTAAGTTGACTCACTTGTCCTAAAAGTTATTGTTAGTTGGAAGTTAAATTGAAGTTGAATGACCCTTTCCTTGCCTGAGGACTTGCTTCCCCAGATGATAGTTTTGAGGGCTGACATATATGTAATTAATGCATAAAGTAGAATTTTAAAAGGAAGATTTCTCTGTTTTATTCAGTGAAAGTAGTGCTAGAGCTATGTGTTACATTGATGTGAGACTTGCTAATTACAATCTCCTACTTTAGGCACTATGTGATACGGAGAATGACAAATCATGATTTAAGAAAACAGGCCCATATGGCAAACCATCTGCACTGCCTTCCAGCAGGTCTTGCTTAGTTCCAGCTGCAATTGTATGTATAACCTCACTATGGGGCTACAGGAGGTTGTTGAACTGGTAGGAGTTCATTTCTGCTGGCTGAGGGGAATTCTCTGACATATTTTAGTTGCTTTCCATTCAAAATGACAACTATTGAAATATAGCAGGTAGTCCTATGGCTATGCAAATAGTCTCCAGGTAGTTTTCTATGCATTTTTCCAATGTTTGGCTTTGGTGCACATTTGTTTGCATGATGGATCAAAGGAATTAATATGTGCAAAGTGTACTGCAAAACTTCAAAGATTTGTATAAATGCTAGGTACCATTTTAAATTCCTAAGGACAAGTTAATTTATAATTATCTTCTCTAATTCTGATTTTATTTTGAGTTTCATAGCAAAATTGATTACTAAGAAGTCAAGGCTATTCTAAAAAAAACAACTAATGCCAAGCATGCAACAAACACTTGTTGAACCAGTGCAGTTGAATTGGTAACCACTGTCACTAGAAATGATTGACTTACTCTTATATTCAATTTAGTTATATTTGGTTCAACAAACAAGCCCCAGCTGCCTGTAAGATAGAGAGATAAGATGGTAGATAAAGAACTGGTTTTGAAACTAAGATAATCTGTTTCCAGTTTTCTGATTGTATGACCACAGGTCATTTAACATCATTGTTCTATATAACTCTCTAAGATTATCATATGATATCTTCTGAGCAGAGAGCCTTTCTTAATGTGGAAACTGATTATGATATTAAGAATAGTAAGAGAGAGGCACCGCTAAATGGCACCGCTAAATGGCACAGTGGATAGACCACCAGTCCTGAAGTCAAAAGGACCTGAGTTCAAATCTGGCCTCAGACACTTAACACTTCCTAGCTGTGTGTCCTTGGGCAAGTCACTTAATCCCAATTGCCTCAGGGAAAAAAAAGAATAGTAAGAGAGAGAAGTAGTGGAGCCAAAATAGTGGGGTAGAGCCAACAACTCAGCTGAACTCTCCCAACATCCCCCTCCAACTTAAGAAACACTTTAAATTGAATTCTGGAGTGGTAGAGCCAACAAAGGACTAGGATAAGATATTTTCCAGCTTAAGACAATTTAGAAGGTCAGCAAGAAAGGTTTGTGACACCAGATTGGGAGGTGGCCTGCAATAGCCTGAAGTTCACATGATGGCAATATCAATAATGGGCCTGTGATGTGGCTGAGACAGTGGCAGAAGTAGCTTCAGGAGCTTTTAGCCCACATGTAGTAAGGGGGTTGGATAACTGATCAGATGGGAATTACAGGGAACTCTTTGCTGGCAATGGATGCAAGATCTTGTTTCATTACTTATACACAGTTCCAGGGTAAAGAGGAGTACTAGCACTTGCAGCTACAAAATAGCAGGAGCTCTGGCTACAGTTGTAGGTTAGAGAAGAGTGTTTGTGGTTGCTCACAAGGAATAAAGGAACTTAGTTTCAATTCCAAGGCAGAAAAGAGAACTAGCTCTTGTGGTTGCAGTACAGAAGATCTCTTCCTGAGTAAAGACTGGAGCACAGGTTAGGAGATTATTCTATGGGTAATATGATCTTGGAAGCATGAAACACTTTTATACTCCTAATACTAGCTCTGAAAGAATCTCTACCAAAAACCCTGAAGTCTAGGACAGAGAGCATATAGTTAAAAAGTTAACATGAAAATTAAGAAATGGGCTGAAAAAAATGAACAACAAAAGAACCCAACCATAAAAAGTTACTATTGTAACAAACAAGATCAAAACACAAACTCAGAAGATGTCAAAATACCTGCAAGCAAAGGTTCAAGAAATGTAGATCAAAATCCAACAAGAGTTCCTGAAAGATAATAAAAATAATTTTTAAAAAGCAAAAACAAGAAGAGATGTAGAGGAAAAACTGGGAAAAGAAATGAGAATGATGAAAGAAAATTATGAAAAAGAAATAATGAAGAAAATAAGACTTTAAAAGAAGATTTGGGCAACTGAAAACTAATGAGCCCATGAGACACTAGATAACCAACCAACCAACAAAAAAATAAAGTCAGAAGACTTAAGAAATAGAAGAAATATATCTGAAATATTTCATTGGAAAAGCAATTGACTGGGAAAATAGATTGAGGACAGATAATTTAAGAATTATTGAGCTACCTATAAACCAAGATTTTTTTTTTAAAAAAAGAACCTAGGTATATTTCAAGAAAATATAAAAGAAAATTTTCCTAAATATCCAAGAAACAGAGGATAAAATAAAAAATGAAAATTATTTGATCACCTGAAAGAGATCCTCAAATGAAAATGCCCAGGAATATTATAGCTAAATTCCACAGCTCATATGTCAGGGAGAAAATATTGTAAGCAGGGAGAAAGTAACAATTCAAATATCATGGAGTCACAGTCAGGTTTAGCAGCTTCCATGTAAAAGGAGTAGAAAGTTTGGAATATGATATTCTGGAAGGCAAAGGAACTAGGATTACAACCAAAAATAATATATCCAGCAAAACTGAATATATTCCTTCAGGGAAAAAAAGGATATTTAATGAAATAGATGATTTTTCAGGCATTCTTGATGAAAAGACCACAGTCAAATTTGACATTTAAACACAAGACTCAAGAGAAGCATGAACAAAATAAACATCAAAGAGAAATCATAAGGTACTTAATATAGTTAAACTGTTTACATTCTATATGGGAAGATGATACTTGTAACTCCTAAAAACTTTATCATTATTAGAACTCTTAGAAGTAGTATACAGACATTAGACATATGTGAGTTGACTATAATGGACTTACATAAAAAAATTAAGAGGAAAGGAAAAAGGATGTACAGGGAGAAGGAGGGAGAGTAAGAAAAGGAAAACTTATCTCACATAAAAAAGGTGCATAAGAAAGATTTTACAATGGAGGGAAAAATGGAGGAGGTGGGTGGACAATGCTTGAACCTCATTCTCATCATAATTAGATCAGATGAAATAATATTGCCTTTTAGTTAGGTATAGTCATCTATCCTACCCAAGAGAGAATGAAGATGAGAAATAAATGAGAGAAAGAGAGAGGTGATAGAAAGAAGATGAATTAAGGGAGGCAGATAAAGATCAGAGAAGCTTGTTGCAAATCCCTCCTCTTCCATCACTCACTTTCCTGTTTTCCTTTTGATTTTAACTATAATAGCTTTGTTTGTGTAAAATCAAAAGTTTTGATTTCATGTAATCAAAAATATTCATTTTTCTTTTTGTGATCATATCTATTATATTTGATTTGGTCTTAAATTGTTCTTTTATCCATAGTTTTGAAAGATAAACTTTTCCATGCTTCCCTTTATCACTATTTATGACTAAATCAGGTACCTATTTTGACCTTATTTTGGTATTAGGTGTGAGGTGTTTAATCTATACATAATACATTAAATACTTTCCAGTTTTCCTAGCAATTTTTATCAAAGTGAGTTCTTGTCCCCAAAGTTTGGTTCTATGAACTTATGAAATACTAGATTACTATTGTTATTTATTCCTGTATATCATTTATCTAATCTTTTCCACTGATCCACTACTCTAGTTCTTATCCAGTATCAGATTGTTTTCATGATCCCCACTTTGTAGTATAATTTGAAATCTGGAATTGCTAGGCCACCTTCCTTCGAATTTTTTATCATTGTTTCCCCATGTGATTTTTGTTATTTTTGTTATTGATATGGTTAGTTATGTGATAGTTTTATTATCAACCAACCTTATGTATCTGATATAAATCCCTTCTGGTACTAGCATATGATTTTGTGATGTATTGTAATCTCCTTGCTAATAGTTCATTTTTAAAATTTTGCATCAATATTCATCAGGGTAATTGGACTATAGTTTTTTTCTTTGTTTTTGCTCTTTCTGATTTAAGTACTAGCCCATATTTCTGTCACAAAAGGAATTTAGTAAGACTCTTTTTTTTGCCTATTTTTCTAATTAGTTTATATAGTATTGGATTTAATTGCTCTTAACATGTTTCATACAATTCACTTGTGAATTCATCAGGTCCTGGGGATTTTTTTTCTTCAGGAACTCATTGATGGCTTGTTTAATTAGTTTTTCTAAGAGGCTTATCTAAATATTTCATTTGCTTTTTTGTTAACTAGAGCAATTTATATTCTTGCAAATATTCACCCATTTCACTTAAACCATCAGATTTATTAACATATAATTGGGCAAAAGAAAATGTTATTTTTAAAAATTTCTTCTTCATTGCTGATACATTCATTCTTTTCATTTTTGAAACTCCTAGTTCAATTTTCACCTAAGTACAGCTTTGCCTATATCCTATATACACATTTTTGTATGTTGCCTCATTGTTGTCATTTAAATGAAATTATTTATTTTTTCCTATGAGTTGTTCTTTGATCCATTTATGCTTTAGAATTAGATTGTTTAGTTTCCAATTAATTTTTAATTTGTTACTATGGCCAAACTATGGAAACTCGCAATGGGAACAGAGAAGAGCAGAGTTTCTCTTCAGAGGAGGACATTGAAGTAAAAACAAAAAGCTTCTTCTATCCCAAACAGTAACATTAAATGGCTCCTGGCCCAGAGAGAATTTATAGAAGAACTCAAAAAAGAATTTAAAAATCAAATTAGAGACATAGAGGAAAAAACAATAACAAAAAGCCATGCAAAAAGAACAAGGTCATGAAAAAAAAAGTTAACCACTTAGAAAAAGAGATAGAGTCTCAAAGATGAAAATAAGTCTTTGAAAATTAGAATTGGGCAAAGGGAAGTCAGTTAAGCTATAAGAAACCAAGAAATAACAAAACAATATAAAGAATAAAAAAAAATAGAATAGAATGTGAAACAGCTTTTAAGGGGAAAAAAAAACCCTAGATCTAGAGAACAGATGAAGAAGAGAAAATGTGAGAATAATTGCACTACCTGAAAGCTATGACCAAAAAAAGAACATTTACACAAGAAATAATACAAGAAATAATCCCCCCCCCAAAGAAATAAAGTCCTGGAGTGATAGGACATGAGGGAAAAGTAGAAATAAAAAAAGATCCACCGATTACCACCTCAAAGAAATCCTTTGTGGAAAATAAATAGGAATATCACTGCCAAATTTTGAAACCTCCAAATCAAAGAGAAAATGTTTGTAAGAAACAAGTTAAAAATACAATTCAAATATGCTGGAGCTACAATTAGAATTGTTTAGGACTTAGCAGCAGCCACTGTAAAAGACCACAGTTCTGGAATCATTTATACTGACAAATGAAAAGAACTAAGTCTGTGGCCAAAAATATCACATCCAATAAAATTATCCATAATATTGAATGAGAAAAAAAATGAACATTCAATGAATTTGCAGATTTTTCAGAACTTTCTATCAACCAAACCTGAATTCAACAAAGAATTTTACATGTAAGAGCCAATATCAAAGATCAGTTTCAAGGAACTTAACATGGACAAATTGTGTTTTTTACATGGAAATATACACCATATGTTTAAGATTGACATTAGCAATAAGTGTAGATCAAAAAGAAAGATTGGGGCAGAGCTAAGGTAAAAATAGTAATTATGTTATACAAGCAACATGCAGAGGAAGAATAGATACAGAAACATTAGTGGGGAAGAGCTCATAGTTCTGAAAACCTATGCACCCTGAGAATGGGTTAAAAAAGCAATATTGTATAGGTACCAGGAAGGGTATCACACCCTTCAAAATCTATAAATAAATAAGGGGAGAGGGATGGGAGAGGAGGAAGCAAAGGGTGGGGGAAGAAGACAAAAAAGGAATACATGGGTGGGAGGAGGTTAAGTAATAGCCAGGCAAGATAAAGAGCAAAATTAAAGCAGAGTTAGCAGGGATGGGAAAGATATCCCTCTCTCTGTGTGTATGTGTGTTTATTTTTGTATATTTATATATGTATACCTAAATATATGCTTGTTTAACTACAGCCTGCTTAGGGGAGGTGGGGAGGATTGTTGTGCCTGTCTCAGTTTCCCTCAGTTACTGTCTCAGTTTCCCTCAGTTGCAGTATCAGTCTCCCTCAGTTGCAGTATCAAGTCTCCCTTAATTACTGTTTCAGTCTCCCTTAATTGCTCTGTCCCAGAATAGAAATCCCCACTTCCTGACCTTCAGAAATAATTGGACTCACATTCCAAAGTAATCATGAAACCTCCAGATGGTCTGCCTCGACCTACCTCTTCTCTATCTATGTGACCCAGACAAGCAGTCTGCTTTGGCAAGGCTCCTTACTCCCTAACCTGTCAGAACTGAATTTATGGTTTCCTTGGACACCAGATGTGCTCATCTGTTCCCATGAGTTCTTTGTCTCCCTGAGCTATAGGACCCTATATAATGTTTGAAGTTCCTTGATGACACCACTGAGTACTTTGTATTCAGTCGGCTAACATGGCTGTGGCTGTGTTGGTCCCTGGCCTGGACTTCGTGCTTTGAGACATGAGTCCCACCAGTCCTGATCCATAGCTATGGATTCTGAACTCTCAATTAACATCAATAAAGCATTACCTAATTTCCATGTGTGATACTGCCTCAGTTTCTCCCTGAGCATTACATTTGGAGGCCCCAGCAAGATATGAGATCTGGTATCAGGACAAGCTAGGTAGTAACATTAGCAATTTAGTGTTTGATAAACCCAAAGACCCCAGCTTTT
>JAJPUD010025211.1:188-17851 GCA_023553655.1 Myrmecobius fasciatus | reverse complement strand
AGGAAAGGAAAGAATGAAGGAAGGAAGGAAAGAAGGAAGGAAGGAAGAAAAGAAGGAAAGAAGGCGGGAAAGAAGGAGAAGGAAAGAAGGGAGGGTGGAAGGAAGGAAAGAAGGGAGAGAAGAAAAGAGAAGGAAGGAAGGAAGGAAGGAAGGAAGGAAGGAAGGAAGGAAGGAAGGAAGGAAGGAAGGAAGGAAGGAAGGAAGATGAAACTTGTTAAGCACCTTCTCTGTATCACCATTATAATACCTAACTAACAGATCTAAAAAGGGAGAGGGTAAAGTCAGGCTGCTGATGAGGAGATGGATAAAAACAGAGAGTGCAGAATGTAGCTGGAAGTGAAGTGAGCATTACCAGTCTCATTAATGAGGAGAGGGGGCTTTAGGGTAGAGGACCGTCAAGGGTGAGAAGGATGCTAGTCAGTGTTAGCAGAAATCTGGAGAAGGAGCAGTAGGGCCAGGACATTTTGCCGTGTTCCACAAATAGGCATGTCTCTCTTATTTGGTTGTGAGATGTAGTTCTCCATCTGGCTCCCTTACCATCTACCCTACTGCTGCTCCCTCTGAACCACAGAGACTTAGACTTCAGAGCTGGTGCTCTAACCACTGCGCCACCTAGCTGCTCCACACTAAGCTCTTAATATGTCTTTTTGATTGATTGATTGAGAGCAGAAACTATTTCAGTTTTTGTCTCACCAGCACACAGTAGATGTGTAATAATTGCTTGTTGAATTGAGCTGTTTGAGGAGGAAGAGAAAGCTAACAACCAAGAAGATCAGGAGAGACTTAGCAGTGCAGTAGCATTAGATTAATTTATATGTCAGAGAGCTGCCTGGGTTATGGAAAGGTTACACAGCTTGTATGACTAAGAGGCAGGATTTGAACCCAGGGCCAGTGCTCTATACGATGCCATACCATCTCTCCCTTTCCAATATCACTACCTCAGAAACTCAGAGTTACTTTAGAGGACAAGGACCAATGTTATCCACATTCCCGAGACAGTGTCTGAAAAGTCACTCAGATCTCCCGTTGAACGAATGAATAAATGAATATTATACCCAAACCAACAATCTGTGGATTAGGGAGAGACAAATAAAATGTAATACAGTGCACGGATGTAATGCGATATATTAAGAAGCAACACCTAGGAAGAATCCAGAGAAGCATGGGAAGGTTTCTATGAACGGATGTTGAGGAAAAGAAGCAGATTCAGGGAAAAAGGAAGCACCAGAGCATGACCATGTGGACAGCAAGAACAAAAAGAAGAACCTAAGTGGTTTCTAATCATCATGATCAGTCCAGGGGAGCACCTTTCACTGGAGAGGTGGATGGTCATGGGTTTGGACTGTTATGCTGTTGGTTGGTTGGGATTAAAAAAAAAAAATAAACAAACCAACCAACTTTTGGTTCAAGTTAAGGCTTGGGAGGAGGCCTATATTCTAAAATTAACTCAATATCAAAACCTTGTCATTTCCCAATAGATAAATGATCAAATAAACTCGATCCCTTTGACTCCAGTACAACAGTTACCTGCCCCATCTGCTTGAATTTACATTTCTAATTATTAGTGATTTCAGAATACTTTTACTGATGATTATTGATAAATAGATGTAGAATTAGTTCTCAAAGGAAGACATCTAGATACCAATAACCATCAATAAAAGAATTCTGAAATCACTAATAATGAGAAAAGTAAATTCAAGCAGATGGGGCAGGTCAGGAGGATCTGAGTTCATTTGACACTTACTAGTTGTGTGACCTTGGGAAAGTGACTTGTCAAAAAAAAAATGATACAAAAGCCTTATCAAACGAACAAGTATTTATTAAGTGCCTAATGTATGCCAGACACTGTACTAAATGCTACTTGAATTGATTATATAATTAACAGGAAAAGCAAGATGTATACAACAAGAGATTCATTCTTTCACATACAATCCTTTTTTTCTATTCTACTTTGTATATAGAAATGCTTCTTTTGTTGGCTCGGTTTAGAATAATATCTTCATAAATACATCAAGAAAGAAACTGAGTCTGTTGGTTTTGCCTAACTATTTCTCGCTATTCCAAGGGAAGGGTTCCACCGGAAGTTGGGAAGGAGATACAGAACAGCTAGAAATGAGTGGGACGGAAAAACAAAAGGCACCCATAAAAACTATTGATACACACATACACATTGTTATTGACTTTGTCGTCAGTCACTGTGCCCGTATCTGGGATTTTTTCCAACATCTTCCATCTCTAATTCATTTGACAGATGAGGAAACTGAGGCCGAGTAGAATGAGCTGCCCAGGGTCACACAGGAGGATGAGCCTTCCCGAATCCAAACTCAGTACTCTAGCCACTACAGCACCTAGCTGACAGGTGTATGTACACACACCCATATATTTGCAGGGGCAGCTGGGATTGCCAGACCCAGATTTGAATCCAACCTCAGACACTTACTGTGTGACCTTGGGCAAGACCTTTTTGCCTCGGTTTCTTCATCTGTCCAATGAACTAAAGAAATGGCAAATCACTCCAGTATTTTTGCCGAGAAAACCCCAAATGGGGTCAAATAGGACAACAACATGTGCATGTGTGTGTGTGTGTGTATGACTATGTGGAAGCAAACTTGGACCTCTGGAGCCCGAGACAGGCAGGGTTTCGCCAAAGAAATGCATTCCCTCCAGAGGGACATCTCGTCCCCAGAGGAGCCAATGACTCAGGAAGGGACAAGTCAGAAGTCCTGGGTTCCAATCCCACATCCAAGATGGCCCAATGAATGCAGCAGGGGAGGAGATGCTCGAGCCTTTGCTCTGAGGGCATCTCTCTATCCAGGTATGCAAAGTCAACAGCAAGTAATGGGTGGGGGTATGGGGGGGGTGTGACTGGCAGAAGTTGGTCCCTGAGCTGAGCCTTAAAAATAGCTAAGGGGCCCAGGACATGGAGATGAGTGGGGAGAGCACCCCCAGTATGGAGGCAGCTCTTCTTAAACCCAACCAGAACTAGCGCATGCTGGGAGCAAGGCAACCAGTTTGCACAGACTCTAGAATGCACGAGGGAGCACAGTCTATGAGCAGGCGGGGAGGACTGCAGCCAGATTGTGTGGGGCATGGAATGACAAGCAGGATTATATGCATTACCTCAGAGGACACGAGAGCCAGTGAGGCTCCAGAGGAGCAGAGTGCCCAATGGGCAGCCCTGGGGGACAGGGCATGAACTGGCAAGAGCAGAGGCAGAGCCTGCGGTGCAGTACTGCCCAGCTCAAGCTTCCTTCAACCCTTCTTGCTGCCTCTCAAGCCCCTCGGGCCATCCTCCCCTCCCTCATCCTTTTCTTCCCTCCAGAACAACCCCTCGGGAAGCCGATCTCTTGCTCATTGTCTCCATTTCATCTCCCAGACGTGCTCACGGCCGATTTCTTCCTCCTGGCTCCCGTCCAGGCCATTTGCTTTGGCTGGAAATGCAGTCCTGACAGCTCTGTCTCTCCTAGAGGATGGAAGGGCAGTTTTTCAGCTGTTCCCCTTCCTTGCCTCCTTCCTACCCTGCTTTCTGCCCCTGCAGGGGCACAGGAACTCCAGAGACCATGCTCAGAGACCGTCCACTCAGACTGGAGCCCACAGCTGCAGAGCTGGCAGGCCTGGAGGGACTGCTGAGCTCAACACCCTTGCCCATTTTCCAGACAAGGAAACTGAGGCCCACAAGGCTTTGGGGCCTTCCTAGAATTTGGTAAGAGTCTGAGGCAGGATGCCAGTGCTGGGAAACCAGGCTGCCCGGTCTTTCCCCGCCTGACCGCCCTCCGAACCCCTCAATCTATGGGAAGCCCTGGCTCTCCGAGGGAGATTCAGAATTATCTGACTCCTCCCTCTCCCTCCTCCTTCCCTTGTGGAGTCCAGGAGGTTCAGAGGAAGGGCGTGGTGGTTCTCAGGTGGAACCCCTCTGCCTCTGACACCTGCTGAGGAATCCCTGGGCCTTGGTCTCTACATTTGGAAAAATGACCTGCGATCCTGTGACCTGCAGATGCTTTCCCCGGGGGGGGAGGGGGGGATTGATGGTTGGTCTCTTTGCTTGTTGCTGCCCCAGAAACCCAGCATGGCGCTGCCTGCAGTGCTGAGATCAGCTCCTCAGGCCATGGAGCCCATGATCCTTCCACACACGAGACTACGGGAGAAAAATAGGGACACCATTGGCCCTGAAGGAGAGAGTGTCCATCCCAAGAATGAGGCGCAGATCCCTAGGGAGCCATGCACACTGTTAGCCTGTTACTGTCTGGCCTGCGCTTTCAAAGATCCGTGTTTTCATGGGGTGATGTCCCGGGGAATTGCACTTAAGGGAGTATGAAGAGTGTGGCGTTCTCTGACTCTGTCTCTGTCTCCCCTCCGTCCCTTTCTCTCTATCGCTGTCTTTTTCTGTCTCTCTGTCCATGTCTGTCTCCTCCTTCCCCTTTCTCTCTGTCTCTCCCCCCTTCTCTTTTCCTCTCTCTTCCCCTTTTCTCTCCTTTCCTTTCCTTTCTTCTCCTTCCCTTTCTCCCTTTTCCGTTCTCTCAGTCTTGCTTCCTCTCTCTCCCTCTTCCCATCCCCCACCTTTACTATATCTTCTGATGGCTCTAAAAAACCCCAGTGCCTCAGTTTCTCAGTCCAGGCTTGGGCACATCTCATGCTATCCCTCTAGTGCTTTGATGCCATCTCCCTACTGCAAGAAGAGGGCCCTCACCAAAAAAGGAACCATGTTCTGGGGAATCTTTTATGCTGATGCCCCCCTCCCCGCCCCCCAGTCTTCCTCTCCATCATCTTCAGCCTCTCCCAGGTAGCAGCCCAACCCATCATCAAACACGTCCCTTGGGGCAAACACACCTTATTTTTTCCAGTTAATCAGATGGGAAATTTCTCAGCTTGAGTTGTTCTTTGATAACAAAATCTCCCACATGGGAACCTTCCTCTCTTAGGTCTCTTTACAAAACGCCTTGTCCAGACCCTTAGTACTTCTTACCTCAACTATGGCAGCAGCTCCTCACCAGCCTGGCTGCCCCTGGGTGCCCTTCCCTGGCCTGGCTGCCCCTGGGTGCCCTTCCCTGGCCTGGCTGCCCCTGGCTGCCCCTCACCGGCCTGGCTGCCTCCAGGTGCCCCCTTCACCTGAGCGCTGCAAGCTTGTGGGGTTTGCTTTTCCCATTTTAATAGCTGTTTCGGCAGCATTAGTCAGCCGCGTTTCCTTCTTTTACAGCCAAAGAAGTGGAGGCTGCACGATTGTAGCCTTTGCGGGATTTTGAGGCCCATAAACCAGCATCAATTTTAAATTTAAACCCCCCTTTTAAAGTGTTGTTGCTTGTAATCTTTGTGATCCCATTTGGGGTTTTCTGGGCAGATACTAGAGCGGTTGGCCATTTCCTTCTCCAGGTTATTTTGCAGATGAGGAAACTGAGGCAAACAGGCAGGCAAGTGTCTATTGTTTGTTCTCAGAAGTGGGCCACCACATGACATGCAAGTGAGCTGGATTTAAGTATCTGAGAGATCTTCCTGACCCAAGCCAGGGACTCTCTACTTTGCTGCCTTCCTGCACAGCGCGGGAGACAATACAGACAAAGACACCAAGCAGCTACTCCCATTTATCAGGAGAACAGTACCCACTGAGAGGCTGAAGGCACAAGAATTGAGGGGGGAGGTTTCCAGATTTTCCTGGGCTTCATTTGCTCTCTGTACCCTACCTTGGGTGCCATAGTCCCAACGACTGGGGGAATCACATACGTGGGTGGAGCCTTGAAGGAAGCTAGGATTCCCAAGAGTGCTTCTGGGAACACTCGGGAAAGCTCTGGATCCAGAACTCCCATTGCCAGTCACAGGTAAATAGTTCCACTGACTCAGTGCCTCGTCCGGCCAGATTCAGCCAAAGGACTGGGTCTGAATTCTGACTTTGGCAGTTTTCCCTGGTGTGACCTTAGGAAAGTCATTTCCTCTTGCTGGACCTCAGTTTCCTCATCTGTAAAATGAGTAGCTGTGGTATAATTTCCCAGGTTCCTCCCAGCTGATGGTCTTTCCCTCATTTGGGGTCACATCGGCCAGTGTCCGTCCCAGAGTCCGACATGACTTTCAGCTCTCCCAGAGCAAGATGTTCCCGGCCAGGCTCTCTCCACACAAAGGTGGCTGAATACTGCGGGCTGCTTCAGGACAAACGGAGCCGGGCTGCTCCCAGAGTGCCCGGGCGGGCAGGCAGGCAAGGCTTTCCTTCCCTGGAGACAGCATCCTATTTACACTGCCTATGCACAAAGCTCTGTTTGTGTGTGTGTGTGTGTGCGCGCGCGCGCGTGTGTGTGCTCTCCTCCTTGCGCAGGCATTATTTTGTTTGTTGTTTTTGACTTTCTTTGTACTCCTAAGCACCAGGCTTAGAGCAAGCATCAACCCCCCCCCCACAAAAAACAAACAAACAAACAAAAAAACCTGCTTGTTGACTGACTGACAGGAGGCAGCAGACAGTCAGAAAGTGATGGACAGACAGGAGGACAGATAAATGCTGTGTGTCTCTGTGTGTGAGTGCGTGTGAGTGTGTGCGCATGTGTGACTGTGTGTGTGTGACTGTGTGAGTGTGTGTGTGTGAGCGAGTGTGTGAATGTGTGGGTGCGTGTGTGTATGTGTGAGTGTGAGAGCGAGTGTGTGTATGTGAGTGTGTGCGCGAGTGTGTGTGAGTGTGTGCGCGAGTGTGTGTGTGTGTGAGCGAGTGTGAATGTGTGGGTGCGTGTGTGTATGTGTGAGTGTGAGAGCGAGTGTGTGTGTGTGTTGTGTGTGTTTGAGTGTGTGTATGTGAGTGTGTGCGTGAGTGTGTGTGTGAGTGTGTGTTCTAAAACAAAAACAAGGGGAGTGTTTTCAGAAGCGATTTTGGGTTTTGTAATCCCCTTAATTTCTCTCCGCATGCGCCGTCACTGCAGCAGCCTCCCTTACAACAAGGATGTTTTTAAAACCAGATTAAAAGGCATTTTAGCAAACCGAACCGACAATGAGCTGACCCATACCTTTTAACACACTCACGCACGCGCGCGCGCGCCACCCTTAGCAGCATCCTGGTCTATTGCCCTCTTCCCTTCAATTTCCTCCCTCTTCCCTCCTCCCTCTCTTTCCTCTCCCTTGGTGTCCAAAGCGCAGGCGCAAGGGGGCGGGGCCTGCGCTTTGGCCGCGCGCGTTCCGGCGCCCGGGAGTGGGCGGAGCGTAGCCGGTGGCGCCATCACGTCGGCCGGGGCCGGTGGCGGGAAGGTATCTTGGTGACAATGGAAGTGGAGGAGAATGGAACTGCCCCGGTCCCGGCCTCAGGTTCGGTCCCGGCCTCAGGTTCGGCCCCGGCCTCCGCTCCCGGCAAGGCCCCCGGGACTCACTACGAGCTGCCCTGGTGAGCGGGGGCCGGGACCGAGGGGACGGGGAGGACTAGCATCCGGCAGTCCACAAACACGCAGTGATTAAGCGCCCCTTGTATGCATAACTGTGTGCAGGGGCTCAGCCACCCCAGCGGGCAGGGGCCTCGCCGTGAACCCCGTGCACCTGCCCAGAATGTTCAGTAATGCCAAAAAATGGGGAGGGGCAGTCGGGACAGACTTTCTTGGGGGCCGCCCTGGAGGAAGGTGGGAGGTGGGCAGATACAGCTCTGGAGGCCATCCAGCCCATTGTACAGATGAGGAAACTGAGGCCGCAGGCTAGGCTGCGGGGCGTGTGTTTCCTATGCTGGAGGTTAGGCCCGCCCACCCCCACCACTTCATTTCCTCTTTCTCCCCCTCCTGCCTTGGTACTGTTTGCAAGCTGTTTCCCCCTTGGGCTGGAAGCTCCTTGAGGGCAGGACTCTTTTGCCTGTTTTTGTATCTTCTGAGCTTAGTACAGTGCCAGGCACATAGTAAGTGTTTAATGAATATTGATTAACAGTTGATACCTACTGTGTGCCAGGTGCTGTGCTCAGCACGTGGCAGTTTGATCTTCACTATGACTGCGCCAGGAGTGTTGTCTCCCCATTGTCCCCATTTTACAAATGAGCAAACTGAGTCAAGCAGGGGTCCCATCGCCAGTGAGTTGTTACAGTCTAAGATGTCAGATCTGGAATCCCGTCCCAACAAACTCTGCTTTGTTAGTACGTGGATCCTGAGTCAGAAGACTTTGTATGATCTTGGAGTCCCCTGGACCTCAGTTACCTCATCTGTAAATTAGGGAGATGACCTCAGAGGTCTATGAGCTTATGAGTGGGAACGTGATAATATACAGTGATACATTTAAAAAATTTTTTCCAAATTTTTAAAGTAGATTTTTATTTTTTTATTTTAATTTTAATTTTTTATTTTTTATTATTTTATTTTAAAGCTTTTTATTTTCAAAACATGTATAGAATAATGAAATTCAACATTCACCCCCACAAAAGCTTATATTCCAATTTTTTTTCTCCTTCCCCTCCCCAGATGTCAAGTAATCAATATTTGTTAAACACATGGAATTCTTTTATCTATATTTCCACAATTATGCTGCACAAGCAAAATCAGATCTAAAGGGGAAAAAAATGAGAAAACTAAAAGCAAGCAAACAACAAAAAAGTGAAAATGTGTTGTGATGCACACTCGGCCCCACGATCCTCTCTGGGTTATGCAGTGATTTTAAAGCAATTTTTTTTTTTTTCTTGGATAGGGTTGAAAAATACAGGCCGATGAAACTGACTGACGTAGTGGGGAACGAGGACACCGTGAGCCGCTTGGAGGTGAGGCGCTCGAAGGTCTCCAGGCTGGGTGGTCTCTTGTGGCCCTCGAGTTACTGGAAGGGGCCACGGGGTGGGCAGGGAGACTTGGATGGAGGTGGTTCTTGGGTGGTTGACACGTGACCCTGCACAGAAGTCACAGATGTTCCCATTCTCCATCTTGCAGTATTTCTCTTACCACGCATGGCGCGCTCCTGGTTCTGCTCGCTTCCCCTTTTATCCGTCCATATAAATCCTGCCTTCTGAGAGCATCCTGCTCATCATTTCTTACAGCACCATAGTACTATTAAGATTTGTACTAGGTGCTGGAGAGCAAAAAACAAGACCAGGTCTAGTCAGCAGCCCTTTATTTTTACTAATAGATTTTTTTTCCCTGAGGCAATTGGAGTTAAATGACTTGCCCAGGGTCACACAGCTAGAAAGTGTTAAGTGTCTGAGACCAGATTTGAACTCAGGTCCTCCTGCATTCAGGGCTAGTACTCTATCCACTGCGCCCCCTAGCTGCCCTACTAATAGATTTTTGTGAATGACTTTTGGGTTGTTGTTTTTCCATACATTTGGAATTACTCATTTATCTTCCATAAATTTTTTCTTCCCATTCACCTCTTTCCTTCTTATTTTAGCTGCATTGATGTTGTCTGTGCAGAAACTTTTCAGTTCCATGTAACCAGAGAGCTCTATTGTGTCTATGACTGCCTCTCCTCCTTTTTGGTTGGGAATGCATCTCCCCCATTCCTGAGCATTTATTAAGCTGCCTACTGTGTGCCAGGTGTGCCTCATTTTCTCAGAAATCCTGACTTGGTGCTCTGGGGTAGTTAGGGTGGGTAGGATGAGCTGGGCCCCTGATCCTAGGAGGAGCCTACACTCTGATTGGGCTAATTCTGCTTTTTCCCCTAGGTCTTTGCAAGAGAAGGGAATGTGCCCAATATTATCATTTCTGTAAGTACTTACTCTTGGGCTTCTTCAGTTTCATTTTCCTTGAAATAAAGAAGCCAAGAAGGCCCATTGGGAGTCCATGGGCATTTATTAAGCACTTGCTGGGTACTAGCTAAGCCCTGGGAAATCAAAGATGGGCAAATCTAGGGCTGTGTTCAGGGAATGTAGGGTCTGAAGGGGGAGACAGTGTAGGAGTAAGTGTGGGGAAGGCGTGATCCTCTAAAGGGAGCTCTGGCAACAGGAGGGGGGGCCTGGGAGGCTTCTGACAGAAAGTGGAATTGGCACTAAGCCTAGAAGGGAGGGGAGTTGTTTCAGGAGTGTGGAAAGAACTCCATGGATCACCAACATGACCCCTCAGAGAGAGGTGATACAGGGGTACACATGTCACTGCCCTGAACCTCAATTTCCTCATCTGGAAAGTGGGGGTGGGGAGGTCCTACAATACTTCCTGTCCAGAGTCACCTGGGCTGTGTTGTGACCTGGAAAGTCCAGTGGGCATGAAAGTGACCTTTGGGGTGGCCTTTGAGAGGGACTGAGGGAAGGGCTGATTTCCTTGTAATGCCTTAAAGCACTGATGGGAGAGTCTTTTTTTAGGGTCCTCCAGGAACTGGTAAAACAACCAGCATTCTGTGCTTGGCCAGGGCCTTGCTGGGCCCCTCCCTGAAGGACGCTGTTCTGGAGCTGAATGCTTCCAACGACAGGTGGGTCCTGGCCCCTTGGCAGCACCAGGAGCATTGGGATTTGCCACTTTCTTTGCTCTTGAGACTTGAAACATCAGTTACTTGCATCCCCCTGCCTTTTGGGGCATGCTTTTCTCCTTATTACTTCATAGGAATTAATTATTATGAAATATTTTTTTTTTTTGCTGTGGCAATTAGGGTTAAGTGACTTGCCCAAGGTCACACAGCTAGGAAGCATTAAGTGTCTGAGGCTAGATATTCCTCCTCACTTCAGGGCCAATACTCTATCCACTGTGTCATCTGGCTGCCCCTACTTCATAGAAATTAATACAAGTCAAGAATTGTAAAATATGGCCTATGGAACCCAGAGTAGATTTTATCGTTGTTTACAAGTTAATTTTCATTTCACAGAACAAAACAAGCATTTCCATAACAAAATATAATAAAAAAGATGATTCTGCATGAAATTGCGAATCGATTACTTGTTATTCCCTCCAATAATACAACAAAGTAATCATATAAATTTCTTTTTTTGCCCTTTTCTTTTCTCCTCTCCTTCCCCCTTAGAGATGACATTTAGACACAAATAGATATTTATATCTAAAATCACTCTGTCCATATATCTACTTAGCAGTTTTTCCTCTGGGTGCATAGAGCTTATCTTTATTTTTAATTTATCTGTTTATAATAATCAAAATGACTTAGCTGCAAAAGTCGTTCTTAAAACAATATTTTTACCACATACGACGTTCTCTTGGTTCTGCTCACTCTACTCTTTGTTTCGTGCAAGTCTTTCCGTGTCTTCCTAAGGTTTTTGACTCATTTTGGTTTTTTTTGCTTTTTGCTGAGGCAGTTGGGATTAAGTGACTTGCCCAGGGTCACACAGCTAGGAAGTGTTCCGTGTCCGAGGCTGGATTTGAACTCAGGTCCTCCTGACTTCAGGGCTGATGCTCTATCCACTGTGCCACCCTGCTGCCCCTTGACTCATCATTTCTTATGGCACAGCAGTGTTCCATCACGATCGTACATCTCAACTTGTTCAGCCGTCTCCCGGTTTACGGCATTGCCTTATTTCCAACTGTTTGCCAGCACCCAAAGAGCTGCTGTCCCATTCCCATTCCCTCATAATGAATTTCCCTTCCGTCTTATTTTTCCCCGATCCCTGTTCCCTTATCCCTTATCTTCTCCCCATCCCTCTAAGGATCCCCCATTCCCTCCTGCACAAAGTGCCTTTGTTCCCTAAGAACCATCAGCATACACGTTCAGAATAGTGTCCTAAGTTCTTTCCTCAGTCGTGGAGTTGGAAGGAGCCCAGAGGTCCCCCCAAAACAGAGGGTTTCCACCTTGTTTGTGACCCCGGACCCCTTTGACAGTATGACTCAGGTCTCTGGACCTTTCTCAGTCGTGTTTTTGAATGCACCAAATCCATGGGATTACAAAGGAAACCAACTCTATTGAAATAACAATGGTCAGAATACTTTTTAGAATTAGTTCATGGAGCCCATGAGGAGAATCCCCTCCGTATTTATTCCCACCCTCGTATTTAACTAAGGAAGGGCCTCCTGGTCCCTAACTGGAAGGACCTCTGACCTCTTCCTTCTGATTTTGGATCTGGAGATCCAAATCTTGGTTATTTTGTGTCACAGATTAGAATGGCTCCTTTCTAGGAAACACGCACAAATCCCCCGCTTGGAGCTGCTTCCTTGGGGCAAGAACGAGGGATTTGGAGGCCGGGGTCAGGAGCGCCAGCCTCCCTCCTCCTGGGGACCAGGCCCAGCTGGGGAGGTTGGGGGAGGAAGCACTTGGTGAAGCGTCCTCCCGGGTCGGGCGTTGCTGCTCCCGATGGGATTGGGTCTCACCGTTTGTCTCAGGGAGGATTTGTCTCGGTCATTTTAGGGGCATAGACGTTGTGAGGAATAAGATCAAGATGTTTGCCCAGCAGAAGGTCACCCTCCCCAAAGGCCGGCACAAGATCATCATCCTCGACGAAGCAGACAGGTGGGCCAGAAGCCGGGCGTCTTGTGGGTGTCCCTAAAATGGGGGGTGGGGGGTGGAAGCCAGCCTCTGCCCTGGCGGGGGGAGGGAGGGGTTGCTTCTTTGGAGATCAGTTAGCAGAACCTGGGCCTTAACCCTCAGTCGTTTGTTATCTGTTCATTTGTGTATGTGAGGTGGTCTTGTTAAGTGACTTGCCCAGGACCACCCAACCAGTGTCAGGTGTTAGAGGTCGGGCTTGAGCTCAGGGCCCCCCAGCTGCAGAGCTGGCACTCTGTCCCACCCCCCGGGTCCCCCAGTTCTTGATTGATGCAGCAATCACTTGTTCGATGACTCATGATTATTTTTATGGGTTCATGCGTGAATGTGCCGGCCGCCTTGGTCTGAGGAAATCTAAATGAGGCTTTACGTGGGCAGCGCCAGCTTGTGGGTGAATGCAATCGGTCACATGCCGGCCGGCCCACTGGGGACAGAGGGCAGCCCCCCTGCTTTGTACAGCTGGGCCTCCAGGAGGCAGGCTCCAGAGTTGTATCTGTTGGAGGAGTCGGAGGAAGGACTGAGGAACGACCATGCTCAGAGCGGCTCGGGCCTGGGGCCTCGGTCCCAGATCCTGGGGTCACTGAGCTCAGCTTTGGGGCCTCAGTCCCAGATCCTGAGGGCTTCCAGGCTCAGAGTGGCTCAGGCCTCAGTCCCAGACCCCCAGGTCACTGAGCTCAGCCTCGGGGCCTCAGTCCCAGATCCTGGGGGAGGCCGTGCTCACAGTGTCTCAGGCCTGGGGTGCCCCAGGGAGGGTCAGGAGGGGGCACAGGCCATGGCCTCTTTGCTCCCAGATGACCAGGCAGCACCCATTCTCCCTCCTAGCATGACCGACGGAGCGCAGCAAGCCCTGAGGAGGACGATGGAGATCTACTCCAAGACGACCCGCTTTGCCCTCGCCTGCAACGCCTCGGATAAAATCATAGGTGAGGAGGGGCTAGGGAGGCGGCTCCTTCTGTGACCTCCAAAGCCTCGCCCCTGACAATTGAGGAAGCTGAGGCAGGAGGGTTCCTGGCAGGTAAGTGTCTGAAGCTGGTCTTCCTGACCCCCCCGCTCAGAGCTTTTCGTCCGTCGTACCCGCTCCTCTGGAGACTCGCCGTCTCTCCTCCTTCAGCTCTCTCGGCTGTTCTTGCCTGCGTAGCCTTGTCCACCCTGGTCCCTCCTCGGCCTCTCTCGGGCCCATCTCCTGGGTTCCTGCCTCTAATCCCACCTCGGCCCCAGGCAGCTTTCTCCCTGGCCTCCTCTGGCCCACGCCGCCCACATTTCTCCTGTTCACCACCTCACCACCTCTTAGTGGCTGTGTATGTGCACCCGGGCCATGATGGATGGGAAGCCCCCGGCTGATGACCCCCACCAACCCGGCCCACTGCTCCTGTGCCATCCGCCAGCCCGGCCCGCTGCCCCTGTGGCCTCAGTAGCTGTTCGGTGATTTTTTTGGAACTGCAGAGAAATCTGACTTTGCCCAGAAAATCAGGCTTCTCCGTGACGTGGCAGGGCTCTGTCCTGTGTATATTGCTCGCTATCGGAGTGTGATAAGTGCCAAATTCTGAGGAGATTCAGGGTTGGCAAGGGAGCGGTTCCTGGCCAGCTTGCTACAGGGACAGACGGGACCAGATTTACTCTGGGAATTTCAGTCACGCTCCTGTGGCCGTGGCCATTAAGGGCGGGGGAGGTCGTTTTCTTGGGAAGAATTCTGGGCTTCCTCGAGTTTCAGATATAGATAAATAGATAGATTTATATCTGTCTATATGATATCTATCTATCTGTCTCTATATAATATATCAGTGAAGTCACTGGCTTGTGCTCAGCCTGGGCCAAGATCTCCCTGTACGCTGGAGCTGGCAGCGCAGAGAGTGCTCGCGGTCGGAGGGTCGCCGCTCTTTTCTCCGCAGGTGCTCCCAGGGATGCTCAGCGTTGGCCGCGCAGGGTCGTTGGCAATCTCACGCCTTCATTTTTGCATTCGACAAAGGCTCACCCGGTGTCCCTTGTGTGCTGGGCGTGCTGCTCCGGGCTGGGGTGAACCCCAGGGGAAAGGCCATGGGCCGGCCTTACAGCATAGAGAGAAGCAGATGTGTCTGCATGGAGCGTGTGCCAGGCCGAAGAGAAACAGTAGTGTAGACGCTTGAGTGAAGGGCTGCGTCTAAAACTTTTTGGTCATTGAGTCATTTTGGTCATGGCTTACTCTCCATGGGGGGTTTTCTCAGCAGTGCTAGAGGGCTTTGCCATTTCCTTCTCCAGCTCATTCTATAGATAAGGAAACCGAGGTAAAGTGACTTGCCCAGTGCCTGAGGCCAGATTTAAACTCGGTCTCCCTGATTCCAGGCCTGGCACTATCCACGCTGCCACCCAGCTGCTTACCATGTGGCCAGTGCTGTGCTGGGGCGCGAGGACCACAAACCCAAAATCAGAGATACTGTTGCTCTCAAGGAGCTCACATTTTTGTTATTAGTATTGTTGTTGGATTTTACTTTCATCTTTTTTTTTATTTGCTGAGACAATTGGGGTTAAGTGACTTGCCCAGGGTCACACAGTTAAGTGTCTGAGACCAGATTTGAACTCAGGTCTTCCTGACTTCAGGGCTAGTGCTCTATCCATTGCACCACCTAGCTGTCTCCATTTTCATCTATTTTTTTTTTATCCCAATTAAAATTTTCTGTAGCAAAGAAACCTATTTGTCCACATGCTTATTAGCAAAGCAGAAATCAGAGAGAGCCTACACAGGAGCAAACGCGTCCGACAGTGCCGAGCGCCAGGACGGCGCTCCCTGTGGGAACAAAGTAAATCAGTTCAAAGAAGAAAGAGAATCCGGAGCTTAACCGCGGGGATCTTAAGCTGCCGCTTTCCCAGCGGCGTTTGGCGCCTTTGCTCCGGACTAGCCCAGAAGGGAATGGCTTGGTGCTGTCACTTACATTATGGAGACGCCTGATTCTGTCTTACGTCGTTCTCGGGATGATTTTTTAAAGAGATGCCCAGATGTTCCGCCCCGTCTCCAGTTTGTGCCTCACTTTGGCTCTGGTTGGGAACAGGATGAGAATCCTGACCCCTGGAGATAGATCCTCGGGAGCCGGCTTAGGAAGATGGGGATCTGCTCCATGAGACGTTGCAAAATGTGCTGCCTTGGAAATCAGGTTGGAGTTTCTAGTTAATGTGGAAGTTCAGCTCCACCGGCTCGTTGTCTTTGATTTGTTTTCAGCTCACAGTGAGGATTTTGTGCCCTCGTTCATTTGGCTTCGATTCCTTCGCTGCCTTTTTGAAAATGGGGGGAGGGGGAGATAGAGCACTTCCTTCTTCCCCTCTTGACCCTCCCCCTCCCAATTTTGTCTCCAAAATGCAATCTTTAAGAAAACTAATATGACAACTTTGATGCTGGTTCCTTCCCACAGCCACTTGCCAAGCTCCTTGTGCTTCCTGTGCTAGGGAGAGACAGCATTTGGAGAGTTAGAGGGATGGTGGAGGGAGCCGAAGGGGAGTAGCCTGACCCTCTCTAACATGGCAATGACAACACTGATTTGATTTGTGGGCCCAGAACTGGAAGTTGGGGGAGGGGGGACGGAAAGGCAGATGATTGGCGTTCCCACGAGTCCTCCAGACCCAAGCAAGCAGAAACTCTCAATCTGGATCAGTGGTTTAGGCAGGAATTGCTCCAGGAGACCAGAGGCGAGCGATTGAAGAAAATCTTTGCTGAAGAAGTGGGGACTCTGCAGAGGCCGCCCAACCTGCCCCTGAGAGCTCCCCCCAGCCTCGTGCCCAGCGTGCACTTCTCCACCATCACCTTGTGCAGTATTTTTGCAGAATTGTTCTTCTCTCGGGCTCATTGGCCATTCCCGTTCCTGCTTCAGACTTTGAAAAAATGAGCCAGCCCATGTGGACACTGCCCGTGTCCCTGACAGACATCCCCCTTGCTTCCCCCATGGAGTTTTATCTGTTTGCAACCCTGAGTTTCCTTCTGGAGAGTTTCCCGCCCTTCTCCTTTAGCATTTTAGCCCACGGGATCCTTCCAGTCCTTTTTTTTTTTCAGAGGGATAAATAAAAAAAAACACTATCAGAGGGATAGTGTAGACTAAGAGCATGAACACATCTAAGAAGTTTTGGTTATTGAGTCGCCTCGGTCGTGGCTTGCTCTTCATGGCCCCATGTGGGGTTTTTCCCAGCTTCAGACACTCCCGATTCACACACTAGGTGCCTGGGGTTGTGTCTCAGAGGAAGCAGGGACCCGGGCAGCTACGTGGCTCAGCCCTGGAGTCAGGAGGCCCTGGGTTCAAATCTAGCCTCAGATACTTAATACCCTGGGCAAGTCACTTAACCCCAATTGCCTCAGCATAAAAAACAAGCAGAAGCAGGGAGCCTCAGCAGTGGAGATGAGGAGGGAGAACGTGGCTGAATAGGAGGTGACTGGACAGGGATGTCTCTGTCCTCGACCAGACACTTAATCCGTCCTCCTCCTCCAAAGGAGTCAAGTGAGACGGGTGGGCAGGGCTGGCAGGAGGGAAGAAGGACATAAAGAAGCTCGGGCCAGGGAAGTGTGGGTTCAGATCCCCCTTGGACGCTCACTGGTCGTGTGATGCTAGGCCCGTCACTGCTGCTGTCTGGGGACCCCCTCCTCATGGGGGCAGGGGCTGCCAGGGTGGAGCTGGAGGGGGCTCAGCACTCACACCCATTGCAGGCCCATTTGCCTGCACGCAAGTTTGAGGAAGGGGCCCTGATGGACAGGGTGGGCTTGGGGCCATGGGAGAGCTGGGGGCCCCACAGGGTTCTGGGGTTCAGCCACAAGGCGGTCATCTTTGGACGTTCAGGTTTGATCAGGACACTTTTCTGAGGGAAGCCAGACTTGTCTTGTGAAAGGCCTTCCATGCGGCTCAGTGGTCAGTGTATAAAGGTCTCAGGGGGGCCGATGGGGCCCGGCGAGGGGGAAGGGCAGAGCCAGGGCCCCTCGCTGACCCTCGTCCCCCTCCTTAGAGCCGATTCAGTCCCGCTGCGCCGTCCTGCGGTACACAAAGCTGACCGATGCCCAGGTGCTGGCCAGGCTGATGGCGGTCATCGAGAAGGAGAAGGTGGAGTACACCGATGACGGGCTGGAGGCCATCATCTTCACGGCGCAGGGAGACATGCGGCAGGTAGGTGGGGGGGGGGGCTGCTGGGCTGGGGGAGGGGGGTCCTCCGGGAGAGCTGCTATCTCCGGTGACCTCCGTGGGCCCCCTTCTTTCCCCCACAGGCACTGAACAACTTACAATCCACCCATTCTGGCTTCGGCTTCATCAACAGTGAGAACGTGTTCAAGGTAAGAAAGCCTGGGGGGGAGGGACCCAGCGGGACTCTTCCGGTCCCCACGAGAGGGA
>JAJPUD010025210.1:0-17852 GCA_023553655.1 Myrmecobius fasciatus | reverse complement strand
TTTGAGTCAATTCTCTATATATTTTAGAAATGAGGCCTTTATCAGAACCTTTGGATGTAAAAATATTTTCCCAGTTTACTGCTACCCTTCTAATCTTGTCTGCATTCATTTTGTTTGTACAAAAACTGTTTAACTTGATATAGTCAAACTTATCTATTTTGTGATTAATGATGACCTCTAGTTCTTCTTTGGTCACAAATTCCTTCCCCCTCCACAGGTCTGAGAGGTAAACCATCCTACATTGTTCTAATTTGTTTATAATATCATTCTTTATGCCTAGATCATGAATCCATTTTGACCTGATCTTGGTATATGGTGTTAGGTGTGGGTCAATGCCAAATTTCTTCCATACTAGTTTCCAATTATCCCAGCAGTTTTTGTCAAATAGTGAATTTTTATCCCAAAAACTGGGGTCTTTGGGTTTATCAAACACTAGATTACAATTGTCATTGAGTATTTTGTCCTGTGAACCTAACCTATTCCACTGATCCACTACTCTATTTCTTATCCAGTACCAAATGGTTTTGGTGACCACTGCTTTATAATATAGTTTTAGATCTGGTGCAGCTAGGGCACCCTCATTTGCATTGTTTTTCATTAATTCCCTTGAAATTCTTGACCTTTTGTTTTTCCAGATGAATTTTGTTGTTATTTTTTCTAGTTCAGTTAAATAATCTCTTGGGAGTTTGATTGGTATAGCACTAAATAGATAGATTAGTTTAGGTAGTATTGCCATCTTTATTATATTCGCTCGACCTATCCAAGAGCACTTGATGTTTTTCCAATTGTTTAGATCTGACTTCATTTGTGTGGAGAGTGTTTTGTAGTTTTGCTCATATAGATCCTGACTTTCCCTTGGCAGATATATTCCCAAATATTTTATACTATCGATAGTTATTTTGAATGGAATTTCTCTTTGTATCTCTTGCTGTTGCATTTTGTTGGTGATGTATAAAAATGCTGATGATTTATGTGGAATAATTTTGTATCCTGTAACTTTGCTAAAATTGTGGATTAATTCTAATAGTTTTTTAGTTGATTCTCTAGGGTTCTCTAAGTAGACCATCATATCATCTGCAAAGAGTGATAATTTGGTTTCCTCATGACCTACTCTAATTCCTTTAATCTCTTTTTCTTGTCTTATTGCCAAGGCTAGCATTTCTAATACAATATTGAACAGTAATGGTGATAGTGGGCAACCTTGTTTCACCCCTGATCTTATTGGGAATGGTTCCAGTTTATCACCATTACATATGATGCTAGCTGATGGTTTTAAATAGATGCTACCAACTATTTTAAGGAAAAGTCCATTAATTCCTATACTCTCTAATGTTTTTAATAGGAATGGATGATGGATATTATCAAATGCTTTTTCTGCATCTATTGAGATTATCATATGGTTTTTGTTAGTTTGGTTATTAATATAGTCAATTATGTTAATAGTTTTCCTAATATTGAACCATCCCTGCATTCCTGGTATAAATCCTACTTGGTCATGGTGTATTATTCTAGGAATGATTTTCTGTAATCTCTTTGCTAATATTTTATTTAAGATTTTTGCATCAATATTCATTAAGGAGATTGGCCTATAATTTTCTTTCTCTGTTTTTGTTTTACCTGGTTTAGGTATCAGTACCATGTCTGTATCATAAAAAGAGTTTGGTAGGAGTCCTTTATTCCCTATTTTTTCGAATAGTTTATATAATATTGGAGTTAACTGTTTTTTAAATGTTTGGTAGAATTCACATGTAAATCCATCTGGTCCTGGGGATTTTTTCTTAGGGAGTTGATTAATGACTTGTTCTATTTCTTTTTCTGAAATGGGACTATTTAAGTAATTTATTTCCTCTTCTGTTAATCTGGGCAATCTATATTTTTGTAGATATTCCTCCATTTCACTTAGGTTATCAAATTTATTGGCATACAGTTGGGCAAAGTAACTCCTGATTATTGCTCTAATTTCCTCTTCATTGGTGGAAAGTTCTCCCTTTTCATTTTTGAGACTAACAATTTGATTTTCCTCTTTCCTTTTTCTAATTAAATTAACTAGAGGTTTATCTATTTTGTTGATTTTTTCATAAAACCAACTTTTAGTTTTATTTATTAATTCAATAGTTTTTTTTTTACTTTCAATTTTACTAATCTCTCCTTTTATTTTTAGGATTTCAAGTTTGGTATTTGATTGGGGGTTTTTAATTTGTTCTTTCTCTAGCTTTTTTAGTTGCAAGCCCAATTCATTGATTTTCTCTTTTTCTATTTTATGCAAATAAGCATCTAGAGATATAAAATTTCCCCTTATTACCGCTTTGGCTGTATCCCACAAATTTTGGTATGTGGTCTCATTATTGTCATTCTCTTGAATGAAATTAGTAATTGTGTCTGTAATTTGCTGTTTCACCCATTCATTCTTTAGGCACACTTTCAATTCCATAATTGGAATTTTCTATCTTTACCTCCATTTTCTAAAACCTCTTAATTTTTTTAGAGTTAAGCTCAGGTATCATTTACTATAGAAAGTCTTCCTGATTCCTGCATATAAAGTAAATGAAAAGTAACATTTTTCCTTGTGTGTATTTTTTTTATTTATTTATCTATCTACTCTTCTCTTGTAATCAGCTATAATCTCTATGAAAACAGGCACTGTCTTTGTTTTTGTCTTTTCTCTTAGCTTATCGTAAGTCCTTAGTAAAGACATTTATTTTACTTTAAGTTGTCTCAATTTTGCAGATGGGAATTCTGAGGTCTGTGACCTCAAACATAGATTTTTAAAATAATGCTGAGATTATAAATAAATTTTGCTAATTTGCTTTTTAGCTCCAGACACATGATTAGTAACTCTAGGATGTATGATTGACACCATTCTGCTTGGCTAGTATAGTACCTCCATTATCAGAAGGGAACTTGATTGTTTTCCTCTATTCATATAAATGAATCTCTCTTTAGAAAGAATGTAAAGGAAGATTGTTGTCTAGCCCCAGAAGTGCATCCAGCCTACATTATTAAAGCATTGGAAGGATTTATGAAGTAGAACCCATAATTCAACTGAGCTTTTTCAAGGAGGATGGGAGCAGGAAAAAAGATGGACAAATCCAACAGTTTCATTTTTGTTGGTTCTCTGTTGTAAAGGGCAGAGAATTATTTATTTCTAAGGGCTTCTCCCCATCACTTTTTTTGTTCCAAATTGGAATAAACAAATAGAATAATAAAGGAGTTTCCATGTCCCTAAAGAAAGCCTGGCACAAAATGAATAAGGTAATCCTTTTCAGGTGGCATTGCTACCCAGCACTGTCTGAAATGTCTGCACCAGAGAGTGACAAATGAATATTGTATTAGGTTGATCTGTAAGCTTTAATGGTCAATTATGCTCTGCAGTACTTGAAATTGACTAATGAATGAATTGCCTTGTAACTACTGAAGTCAAAGGGGAAACAGAAGGGAGAAGGTTGCCTGGGAATACTGAGGATGAAAGGAAAATTTTAGGGAATACAAAGAAGAATTCTCTTCCTAACAGTGACATTTTTATTCCATGGCAGACTCTTTACTCTTTATAGAGTCACGGAATCTTAATTCTAGAGTTAGAAGAACCATAGAATTAGGGAAGGAAGTGATATTAGAGTTTAACTAAGACTAAGTCAACCTCCTCATTTTACAAACAAGGAAACTGCGGCCCAAAGAAATATGCGACTTGCTCAGGGCCACATGATAAATAATGACAACTGTATTTGAACCTACATGCTCTGATTCCTAAACTAAAATCACTTGCCTACTTGCCAATTTATATCCTCTTCCCATAGGATAGAAATCCTACTGTTCTTATCAGACCAGGTTTGAAAAGTTGACTCTCCTTTTGATTGTTTTGGAATGAAATATGGACTAGCCTTGGATAAAAACTGGATAAATGGGTCTAAATACTTTATAAATATATCTCATTTCATACTCACAGCATCTCTGGGAGGTAAAAGTTATCTCTGTCTTACAGTTTAGGAAACTAAGAAAGGCAAAGATTAATCACACAGCTATTAAGTGGATCTGTGGCTGGATTTGAATTCAGCTTCACTACAGGCTCAACACTTTATCCACTGTACCACCTGCCTGCCTCTAAGATGTCACTCTCTCTATATTGCATGTCATTCTCTGAGGGTTCTAGTCCCTGCCTTCCTGACCCATCCCAGTGATCTTAGGCAAGATACTATTGAGGAAAAAAGGCTAACTTTGTTATAATAACCTCTAAGATATCATGGAATTTTAATGGGTATCTCCTTCAGAACAACATCTGGACCCAAGGAAACGTCAGTATTTCTGGGAATTTCAGACACTGTGGCAGAACTACTGAAGGAATAATTTGGGGTCAGACAGTAGTCTGAAACCATTACAAATTACAACCAAGAGGTGATCACATGATTAGAATGGAAGAACAATGGGAGAAAAAAAGTCATGCCATAAATCCAGGACTAATCAGCACTCTAGTCACAGTTTTACATGAAGTTGGCTTCCAAAATGATGCTGAATCTTTGTGCCCCCACAATTTTTTTCCTCATGTTGTCTTAAAGCAGAGTCTCCAACAATGAACTTGATATAAGGAGATATCTGGGTTCATTGGTAAGGAACTTGAGGATAAGGAGTGATTCACAGTTGTCTTTATAACCCAAGCTCCTAGCACAATGCATGGAACATAGTACCTGCTTAATAAATACTTAATTGAGGAAATCCTGAACAGTTTGATTGCCCTTTGAACATAATTCCAAACTGCTTTCCAGAAGAGTTGGATCAGTTTACAACTATACCAAAAGTGCATTCAAGTCCCAATGTTCCCACATGCTCTCCAACATTTATCACTTCCTCTTTTTAGCTCATATTAACCAATGTGATAGACATTAGGTAGTATCTCAGAGTTGCTTTTATTTATATTTCTCTAATCTAAAGTGATTTAGAGCACTTTTTCATATGAATATAGATAACCTTGATTTCTTCATCTGAAAACTGCCTATTCATATTCTTTGACCATTATTCAGTTGGAGAATGGCTTGTATTCTATAAATTTAAGTCAGTTCTCTATATTTTTGAAAAGTGAGGTTTTTATCAGAAACACTTGCAAATATTTTCCCCAGATTTCTGCTTTCCTTTCTAATATTGACTGCATTGGTTTCCTTTGTGCAAAAGTTTACTTTTTAAACTTAATATAATCAAAATTATCTATTTTCAATTTCACAGTGTGATCTATCTCTTATATGGTCATTATCTGTAACTCACTTAGCTTTTCCTTTAAGAATCTGGATGTTAGGGGCAGCTAGGTGGCATAGTGGTTAGAGCACCAGCCCTGAAGTCAGGAAGACCTGAGTTCAAATCTGGTCTCAGACACTTCCTAGCTGTGTGACCCTGGGCAAGTCACTTAACCCCAATTGCCTCAGCAAAAAGCAAAAAAAAAAAAAAGAATCTGGATTTTATGCCACTCGATGCATAGATATTTAGTATTCTTATTACTTCATTGTCTATGGAACCTTTTTAAACAAGATGTGTCTTCCTTCCTTATCTCTTTTAATAAGGTCTATTTTTGCTTTTGTTTTGTCTGATTTCAGGATTGCTACCCTGATTTTTTTTAAACTTCAGCTGAAGCATAGTAGATTCTGCTCCAGCTCTTTACCTTTCCTCTGTATGTATTTCTTTGCTTCAAGTGTGTTTCTTGTAAATAATATATTGTAAAATTCTGGGTTTTGATCCACTCTTCTATTCACTTCTGTTTTATAGGAGAGCTCATACCATTTACATTCACAGTTATGACTCCTAATTGTGTAATTTCCTCCATCCTGTTTTTCCTCCTGTTTATCCTCTCTCTCCTTTCACTGTTTTCCCCTCAACAGTGTTATGCTTCATCTACCATCTTCCCTGAGGCTACTCTCTCTTCTCTCAGTCCCCCCAACACCCTTCTTAACTTAATCTCCTTCCCTCCTACTTTCCTGTCTGATAAGATAAGTTTCTATACTCAAGTGATTGTGTATATTATTCTCTCTTCAAAGCAATAGTGTTGAGAGCCCATTTTCCATCATCCCATCCTTTTTTTCTTCCTCATTTTCCTTCTCTTTTTCTATTTTCTGCCTGGGTTTCCCTATCTTACACAAGCTTAAATGCAGTGTCCCTTCATGATTCCAGCACCACTGCTGATCATCATGGAAGATTTGACCTGCTTCTTTTATGACCTGTGCTTCTCCTTAGATATCTTGTGATTTCTGCCCTACCCACCTCATTTTCAGACTCACCATGTAAATGCTATACTGAATTCAGACTTCTGATGAACTTTAACCCTACTGCATTTCAAAATTACCAACATCAAGGAATTCAATAGCCTCATTCTCCACAATAGCAAGGAATACAAGAATTTGTTAATATATTTGTTTTTTTTTTTCTAATCTTGGATTAGATTTAACCAGAAACAGAGTTGGGAGAAATCCTGTTATTTTTCTTTTGCATTCAGTAGTCTGTACCATTGCACAGCTGGTCAAAGTAACTAGTTTCTACAGTATAATAAAGGATTAGGATTTAAGCTCAGTCTTTGAAAGAATCCTTCATATACCAAGAAGACAAAAGAGGTGAGATACACTACACATTCTTTTCACATAACTTTGGCAGCCTTTGATAAATTTCTGTATTCGGAAAGTTTCTCTTTTAATGTGCCTTGGAGATTCTGAGTAACTGCTATGATGATATTTATGGAAAACATTGTTCTTAGGTTTTTATAGATCTATACTATCAGGGCCTTCACTGACAACAGTTCAGTCCGTGATAATAGTGCAATTTCAGGATTGTTTATTGGTTGAGTGTGGGATTGTTATCTATCAGTCCATGAAAGACACTGAAAGCCTGGTGTAAAAATACAAACACCAGATCATGTTGTCCTTAGTATTCAGTAATAGATGCTAAATGTTTATAGCTTGTAATACTGCATTGCACTTAAATGCTTTTCCCTTGTATTTGTTATTATTGTTGTGGATATATGGCCCAATATACAATTAGCTTGATAGTATGATCCCTCTCAAAGTAAACAATTACTAGCTTCAATTAAATACTGGAAAATATAAGTAACTTTCTTCATTCCTGGGCATTGTGTGTGTGTGAGTGTGTATTTGTATGCATGTATGTATGAAGCAAAAGGATCATTATATAAAAAGTTATGTAATTTATAACTTAAATTATAAAGTTAGTTCACAGAATGACAAGATCTCCCCACATAGGCAAAAATGTTTATTATGGCAGCCTTTTTTTTTTTTGTAGTGACAAGGAACCGGAAACTGATTGGATGCCCATCAGTTGAAGAGCGGCCAAATAAGTTATGGTATATGAATGTTATGAAATATTATTGTTCTATAAAAATGATCAGCAGGATAATTTCAGAGAAGACTGGAGAGAGCTAACATGAACTGATGCTGAGTGAAGTGAATGGAACAAGGAGAACATTGTACACAGCAACAGCAAGATTATATGATGATCAATTCTGGTGGACATGACTCTTCCACAGCGAGGTGATTCAGGCCAATTACAATGGATTTGTGATGAATAGAGTCATCTGCACCCAGAGAAAGGACTGTGTAGACTGAGTGTGGATCACAATATAGTGTTTTCACTTATTTGTTGCAGTTTACTTGCATTTTATTTTCTTTCTCATTTTTTCCTGGTTTGATCTAATTTTTCTTGTTTATCATAATTGTGGAAATATACATTCACACACACACACACACACACACACACACACACATATATATATATTATATAAGAATTACATGTATTTAACATATATTGGACTACTTGCTATCTAGGAGAAGGGGGAGGGAAGGGAGAGAGAAAAAATTTTGCAACACAAGGTTTTGTAAGGGTGAATCTCTGAAATGAACCAAGTCTTTCATAGTTGAGCAACACACAATCTTGCTGTTACTGTGCACAATGTATTCCAGATTCTGCTTTATTTCACTTAGTATTGGTTCCTCTAAATTCTTCTTGGCCTTTCTGAAGTCGGCTTGTTCATCATTTTTATAGAACAATAATATTCCATTGCTTTCATATACTACATATTACTTTCATATTTAGCCACTCCCCAATTGATAGGCATATATTCATTTTCAAATTTTTGTCACTACAAAAAGAACTGCTACAAATATTTTTGCATATGTGGATCCTTTTCCCTCTTTTATGATTTCCTTGGGATACAGACCCAGTAGTGGCACTGCTGGGTCAGAGGGTATGTACAGTTTTATAACCCTTTGGGTATAGTTCCAAAATACTCTTCAGAATTGTTGGATCATTTCACAAATCCACCAACAATGCATTAGTGTCCCAGTTTTCCTGCACTCCCTCCAACATTTATCATTGTATTTTTCTGTCACATTAGCCATCTGAGTGGTGTGAGGTGTTATCTCAGGGTTGTTTTAATTTACATTTTTCAAATCAATAGTGATTTAGAGCATTTTTAATATGACTAGGGGTAACTTTAATTTCTTCATCTGAAAATTGTCTGTTCATATCCTTTAAGCATTTCTCAATTGAGAAATGACTTGTATTCTTATAAATTTCACAATTGTTTACATATTTTAGAAATGAGGCCTTTATCAGAAATACTACCTGTGCAATTTTTTCCCAAGCTTTGTACTTTCCTTTTAACGTTGTTTGTGTAGAGTTTTGTGAAAACCCCTTTTAAGTCAATGTAATCAAAATTGACCATTTTGTATTTTATAATGTTCTCTAGTTCTTCTTTGACCCTAAATTCTTTTTTTTTCCAAAAAATCTGAAAAGTAGACTATTCCTTGCTCTCCTAATTAGCCTATAATGCCATTTTTTATGCCAAAGTCATATACCCATATTGACCTTGTTTTGGTTTGTGTGTGAAATGTAAGTCTATGCCAAAATTCTGACATTATTTTTCAGTTTTTCCAGCAAATTTGGAAGCTCTTATCTCAGAAGCTGGAGGTTAGGGGCTTATCAAATGCTACATTATTATAATTATTGATTACTATGTCAAGTGTATTTAATCTATTCCACTTATTTCTTAGCTAGTACCATATGTTTTTGATTACTGCTGCTATGTAATACAATTTTATTTCTGGCATTTCTAGGCTTCTCTTTGGATTTTTTCCATTTATTCCCATGATATTTTTGACTTTTTGCTCTTTTTATAGCTTTTTTTTCTAGCATGCCCAGTTCATTGATCTCTTCTTTCTTTATTTTACTCATGTAACTATTTAGAGACACAAAATTTCCTCTAAGGACTGCTTTGGGTGTGTCTCATAGGTTTTGGTATGTTGTCTAATTATTGTTATTCTCTTGGATTAAATTGTTGATTGTCTCTTATAATTTATTGTTTGACCTACTTGTTTTTTAGAACTAGATTATTTAAATTCCAATTGGTTTTTAGCTTATCTTTCACTGGCTCTTTATTGAATGTAATTTTTATTGCATCATGATCTGAAAAGGAAGCATTTACTATTTCTGTTTTTTTTATATTTGATTATGAGGTTTTTATGCCCAATACACAGTCAACTGATTTCACTTCATTGTCTATGGTACCTTTTAACAGATGTACTTTCTTTCCTTATGTCTTTTAATAAGCCCCCATTTGGAAAAGAATTGGAAATGAAGGGAGGAGAGAAAATGAAATGTTCACAGATAATTATGAAAAGCCACTAAGCTTTGGTGGTTTATATAATTTGGTGGTTTATAATTATAATTTTGTAATTATAATTTATTATATAAATTATATATATATATATATATAAATTAATTACTCAGTTTGCTGAATTATTTTTGAAAATAAATTACCTGAATAATTTGGAAATATGTTTTTTTATAATTGTACATGCATGAGCAATATCAACTTGTTTATAGTTTCAGGGAGAGGGAGGTTAGGGAGGAAGAGAGAATTTGAAACTCAAAACTTAAAAAAACACAAATGCCAAAATTTCATTTTTACAATTAATGAGAAAAAAAAATGTTTGAAAAAGATGTGTTGCAATTCTTAAAATGAGAAACAACCCAGCACTCTATAGTTCTTTTTAGTTTCTTTTTAGACATTTTCAAACCCCCTTCTGGCCACAGCAAGTCTGTGCACAATTCAGATTTGAAAATTCATTGAGCTGTGGGATGACTCTGGGAGATGGTGGAATAGGTTGGTAAATTTCATGCTGTCCAGATATCCCCCACAAAGAGAAAGAATTTGTGCTTCAGGGTGAACATAGACTGGAGAAAAACAAAGAAGGCTTGGGGCAGAACAGGGATCCCCCTGATACAAATCAGTAAGATTTGAAGAAATACCCTGGGCTCTGATTAACTTGTCTGAAGTGCAAACTCCTCCAGGCTAGCTTTGCAGAAACATTAAGTGGGGATCCTTTGGGCTAGCTGTATGGACTGAAACCTCATCAAGAACCACAGAGACTTTCATCTCCCAGACTTTGTGTTGAGTGAGGGTTTGAATCCAGAAGACAGAGTGAACCTTGGATTGGGAATGTCAGTCCCAGGTGTGTGGCTGATATGGGACCCTGGGCAAGAAGGAACCAGCACTTAGTGAGTTCAGAAGCAGCTGGGTAGGGGCACTGCTGTCTTTGGGCATTTGCAGGAGGGTGCAGCTCTTGGTTTAGGGTTCCTGGTCAGAGTGGAGAGATGAAAAGAAGCTTGAGGCACTATCCCACAACCTCATAATTATAGGGGCTTACACTAAGACTTGTTATTAAAAAATGAATCGGTAAAGAAGAAAGAACCCTACCATTGAAACATATTATGGGAACAGGGATGCCTGGGATTCATCTTCAGAAGAGGACACTTTAGTTAAAAAAAAACAAAAGCTTCTATCCCAAAGAGTAATGTAAAATGGCTCCCTGCCCAGAGAGAATTTATAGAAGAACTAAAAAAGAATTCAAAAACCAAATGAGAAACATTGAGAAAAAAACTTAAGAAAAGATTAGAGCCACCCAAGAAAAACAAGATTATGAACAAAAGTTACCCAATTAGAAAAAGAGATACAGAGTCTCAAAAATGAAAATAACACTTTGAAAATTAGAATAAGGCAAGGGGAAGTCAGTGAAACTATGAGAGACCAAAAAATTAAAAAAAACAGATTATAAAAAATGAGAAAATGGAACAGAATATGAAACATCTCATAAGAAAAACAAGAGATCTAGAGAATAGATAAAGAAGAAAAAATATAAGAATAATTGGACTGCCAGAAAGTTGTTACCAAAAAGAGAACTTCAACATAATAATGCAGGAAATAAACCTAGAAAATTATCCTGGAATGATAGAATTTGAGGGGAAAGGAGAAATAGAAAAAAATCCACTGACATCATCTCAAAGAAATCCTTTGTGGAAAGCACAAATTCTTTTTCTTTGTGGGGGATATCTGGAGAGCATGAATAATATTCCTGTGTATATTATTGCCAAATTTTGAAATCCCCATATCAAAGAGAAAATTTTGCAATAAACAAGGGAAAAAACATTCAAATATACTAGAGCTATAATTAGAATTGTACAAGATTTATCAGCAGCTGCAATACAACCCCACAGGTCTTGGAATCATATCTATAGACAAGCAAAAGAACTAGGCCTGAGACTAAAAATATCATATCCTCCAAAATTATCTACAATTTTGAATGAGTCAAAAGAGACATTCAATGAACTTGCAGATTTTCAGGACTTTCTATCAAGCAAACCCGAACTTAAGAAATTTAACATATAAGAGCCAATATAAAAAAAATTAAATATAGACATGTTTAAATATCGACAAATAATTTATGCTTTTTTACACAGGAAATGTATACTTTATGTTTAAGATTTACATCAACAATAGGCTAAGCTCAAAAGAAAAATTGGCAGAGTAAAAATAAAAATAATGATCATGTTATATAAATGAGGTGCAAAGGAAGAATAGACATAGGCATTGGGGGGGGGAAGATCATAATTCCCATTATTGGGAATGGGTTCAATAGGCAAAACTACATATATATTATGACAGACATAGCACCCTCCAAAATCTATAAAGAAAGGAGGAATAGATGGATAGGAAAGAAGATAAGAAAAGGATCCCTGAGTGGGGGGACATTAAGCAATAGTAAGCCAAGTTATGGAACAAAATTTAATGAAAGAGACAGCATAGATAGGAAAGATGTGTGTGTATGTGTTTGTACATATGTATTTATCTGCATATATATACATAAATATATCTTTTCTTAACATACATAAAATATCCTTTCTTAATCTTTTACTTAGGGATGGTGGAGGGATTAAAGGGAGATATGTGTGTCTATGTGTGTTTATGTGTATGTATATATCTACACATGTATATATAAATATATTCTTTCTTAACTACAACCTGCTTGGGGGGGATGGGGGATGAAAGAGTTGAAAAAGAATAAAGTAAAAAAGGGTACAACAGAAAACAAAAGAACATTTTACAAGAAAGTAAAGAAAAGAAGTACACTCATGAATATAATTTCTTTTACTAATATTTATACTTTCTTAAATTGGTATTTGTTGTTATATATTTTGAATCCTCCCTGATGTTCTGCTGGGCACATGATAATGTTCTCTTTTTTATTAAAGCTTTTTATGCATGGATTTAAACATATGCATGGATATTTCTGCAAAATTAGCCCTTGCAAAATCTTATGCTCCAGTTTTCCCTCCCCTTCAACCACCTTCTTCCCTAGATGGCAAGTAGTCCAATATATGGGTTTTTTTTTAAATTAAAGATTTTTATTTACATAACATATGAGTGATTTTTCTACATTGACCTTTGCAAAAAAAAATTTATTCCAAATTTTTCCTCTCCTTCCCCCTATCTGCACCCTTCAATGACAGGTAGTCTAATACATGGTAAATATGTTAAATTATATGTATATATATCTATACAGTTAACTTGCTGCACCAGAAAAATCAGATCTAGAAAGAGAAAAAAACAAAATGCAAGCAAATATTCACAGAAAGTGTTAAAATGTTGTGATCCACACTCAGTTCCCACAGACCTCTCTCGGGATGTATATGACTGTCTTCATCGTTGAACAATAGGAAGGAACTGGTTTGAATCACCTCATTGTCTCACGTCCATCAGAATTGATCATCATATAGTCTTGTTGCTGTGTATAATGATCTCCTGGTTCTGCTCATTTCACTTAATATCAATTCATGTAGGTCTCTCCAGGCCTCTCTGAAATCATCTTGTTGGTCATTTCTTACAGAACAATACTATTCCATAACATTCATATACCATAATTTATTCAGCCATTCTCCAGTTGATGGGCATCCATTCAGTTTCCAGTTTCTTGCCACTACAAAAAGGACTGCCACAAACATTTTTGCACATGTGGATCCCTTTCCTTCCTTTAAGATCTCTTTGGGATATAGGCCCATTAGAAAGACTGCTGGGTCAAAGGGTATACACAGTTTGATAACTTTTTGAGCATAGTTCCAAATCGCTCTCCAGAATGGTTGGATCCATTCACAGTTCCACCAACAATGTATCAGTGTCCCAGCCTTCCCACATCCCCTCCAACATTCATCATTTTCTTTTCCTGTCATCTTAGCTAATCTAAGAGGTATGTAGTGATATCTCAGATTTTTCTTAATTTGCATTTCTATGATCAATGGTGATTTAGAGCACCTATTCATATGACTGTTCATCTGAAAATTGTCTGCTCCTATCTTTTGACCATTTATCAATTGGAGAATGGCTTGAATTCTTATATATGTCAGTCAATTCTCTATATCTTTTAGAGATGAGGCCTTTATCAGAACCTTTGAATGTAAAAATGTTTTCCCATTTTATTGCTTTCCTTCTAATCTTGTCTGCATTAGTTTTGTTTGTACAAGAACTTTTTAACTTGATATAGTCAAAATTATCTAGTTTGTTATTAATGATGATCTCTAGTTCTTCTTTGGTCACAAATTCCTTCCTCTTCCACAAATTTGAGAGGTAATCCATCCTACGTTCATGTGTGATTCTAATGAGAGTTTCTTGGTATTTGAATTGTTTCTTTCTAGCTGCTAGCAATATCTTTTCCTTGGTGCAATAGTCCTGAAATTTAGCCATGATATTCCTTGGTGATTTAATTTTGGGGTCTCTTTCAGGAGGTGATTGGTGAATTCTTTCAATGGTGATTTTGCCTTCTGTTTCTAAAACATCAGGGCAGCTTTCTTTCAAGATTTCCTGGAAGATAGTGTTTAGATTCTTTTTTTTTCATCATGGCTTTCAGGAAGTCCAATAATCCTTATGTTGTTTCTCTTAGATCTATTTTCCAAGTCAGTTGTTTTTCCTAGGAGATATTTCATATTTTATTTTATTTTTTAATTTTTTTTGTTGTTTGACTGATTCTTGAAGACTTATTGAGTCATTCACTTGCATTTGTTCAATTTTAATTTTTAATGTATTATTTTCTTCAGTTACCTTTTTTTAGCTCCTTTTCTAGCTGGCCAATTTGTTCATTGCATGTTTTGTCCACTTCAACAATTTTGTTTTTTAGTGCATTGTTGTGTTTTTCCATTTCACCAATTTTGTTTTTTCAGTAAATTGGTGTCTTTATCATATCTCTTTTTTATTAAAGCTTTTTAATTTGTATAACATATGTATGGGTAGTTCCCCAGCATTGATCTTTACCAAGCTTTCCATTACAAATTTTACCCCCAGTCCCCTCCCCTCCCCTAGATTGCAGGAAGTCCACTACATGTTAATAATGTTGAAATACTTGACAAGTTACGCAAGAAAAATCCTACTTACAAGAAAAAAAAGAAAATCAGAGAAAGGCAACACAATGCAAGCAAATATCAATAGAGATCATGAAAATGTTACGTTGTGGTCCACATTTCATATCCCTCTCTCTGGGTGTATATGCGTTTTCTTCAGTGAACAATTGGAACTGATTTGAGACAATTCTTTCATGCAGAGAGCCATGACCAGCAGAACTGGTCATCATGTAATATTGTTGTTGCTGTGTATAATGATCTCCTGTTTCTGCTCGTTTCACTCAGTATCAGTTCATGCAAGTCTCTCCAGGCCTCTCTGAAATCGTCCTGCTGGTCGTTTCTTACAGAGCAATAATATTCCATAACATTCATATACCATAATTTATTCAGCCACTCTCCAATTGATGGGCATCCCTTCAGTTTCCAGTTTCTAGCCACTACAAAAAGGGCTGCCACAAACATTCTTGCACATGTGGGTCCCTTTCCCTCCTCTAAGATCTCTTTGGGATATAGGCCCAGTAGAAACACTGCTGTGTTAAAGGGTATGCACAGTTTGATAACTTTTTGAGTGTAGCTTCAAATTGCTCTCTAGAATGGTTGGATCTGTTCACAGTTCCACCAACAATGTATTAGTGTCCCAGCCCTCCCACATCCCCTCCAACATTCATCGTTATCTTTTCCTGCCATTTTAGCCAATCTGACAGGTGTGTAGTGGTACCTCAGAGTTGTCTTAATTTGCATTTCTCTGATCAATAGTGATTTGGAGCAACTTTTCATATGACTAGAGATGGTTTTAATTTCATCATCTGAAAATTGTTCATATCCCTTGACCACTTATCTATTGAAGGGTGCCTTGAATTCTTATATATATGAGACAATTCTCTATATATTTTAGAAATGAGGCCTTTATCAGAACCATTAAATGTAAAGATGATTTCCCAATTTGATGCTTCCCTCCTAATCTTGTCTGTATTAGTTTTATTTGTACAGAAACTTTTTAACTCAATATAATCAAAATTATCTATCTGGTGTTCAATTAAGAATTCCAGATCTTCTTTGGACATAAATTTATTCCATCTCCACAGGTCTGAGAGGTAAACTATATTACATTCCTCTAACTTGCTTACAAAATCACTCTTTACATCTAGATCTTGAACCCATTTAGATCTTATCTTGGTATGTGATGTTAGGTATGGGTCAAACCCTAATTTCTTTCATACCAGTTTCCATTTTTCCCAGAAGTTTTTGCCAAATAGTGAGTACTTATCCCAAAAGCTGGGGTCTTTGGGTTTATCAAACACTAAATTGTTAAGGTTATTGCCTAGATTGTCCTGATAACCTATCCTGTGCCACTGATGGACTGCTCTATTTCTTAGACAGTACCAAATGGTTTTGATGACTGCTGCTGTATAATATAGTTTTAGATTTGGTACAGCAAGGCCACCTTCATCTGCCTTTTTTTTCATTAATCCCCTTGAAATCCTTGACCTTTTGTTCTTCCAAATGAACTTTGCTACTATTTTTTCTAGATCTGTAAAATAATTTCTTGGGAGTTTGATTGGTATGGCACTAAATAAGTAGATTAGTTTGGGTAGTATTGTCATTTTTATTATATTCACTCTGCCTACCCATGAGCACTTAATGTTTTTCCAATTGATTAGGTCTGATTTTATTTGTGTGGAAAGTGTTTTGTAGTTTAGTTCGTATAGTTTCTGACTTTTCCTTGGCAGATAGATCCCCAAATATTTTATCCTATCATCCGTTATTTGGAATGGAATTTCTTTTTGTATCTCTTGCTGCTAAATTTTGTTGGTAATATATAAAAACGGTGATGATTTATGTGGATTAATTTTGAATCCTGCAACTTTGCTAAAGGTGTGAATTGTTTCTAGTAGTTTTTTTTAGTTAAGTCTCTAGGGTTCTCTAAGTATACCATCATGTCATCTGCAAAGAGTGATAATTTGGTTTCTTCATTACCTACTCTGATTCCTTTTATCTCTTTTTCTTCTCTTATTGCCAAAGCTAACATTTCTAATACAATATTAAATAGTAATGGTGACAATGGGCAGCCCTTGTTTCACTCCTCATCTTATTGGGAATGGTTTTAGTTTCTCTCCATCACATATGATGCTTGCTGATGGTTTTAAATAGATGCTACTCACAAAATAGATAAGTTTGACTATATCAAGTTAAAAAGCTTTTGTACAAACAGAATGAATGCAGACAAGATTTAAAAGGGTAGCAGTAAACTGGGAAAATATTTTTACATCCAACGGTTCTGATAAAGGCCTCATTTCTAAAATATATAGAGAATTGACTCAAATATATAAGAATTGAAGCCATTCTCCAATGGATAAATGGTCAAAAGATATGAACAGACAATTTTCAGATGAAGAAATTGAAACTATTTCTGGTCACAGGAAAAGGTGCTCCAAGTCGCTATTCATCAGAGAAATGCAAATTGAGACAACTCTAAGATACCACTACACACCTGTCAGATTGGCTAAAATGACAGAAAATGATAATGATAACTGTTGGAGGGGATTTGGGAAAACTGGGACACTGATACATTGTTGGTGGAACTGTGAACGGATCCAACCATTCTGGAGAGCAATTTGGAACTATGCTCAAAAAGTTATCAAACTGTGCATGCCATTTGACCCAGCAGTGTTTCTACTGGGCCTATATCCCAAAAAGATTTTAAAGGAGGGAAAGGGACCTACATGTGCAAAAATGTTTGTGGCAGCTCTTTTTGTAGTGGCAAGAAACTGGAAATTGAAAGGATGCCCATCAATTGGAGAATGGCTGAATAAATTATGGTATATGAATGTTATGGAATATTTTTGTTCTGTAAGAAATGACCAACAGTCATTCAATGATATAGGTGAATTTCACCTATTTCTAATGAAAAGACCGGATCTGAACAAAAAATTCGACATCCAAACGCAGAACTCAAGAGAAACATAAAAAGGTAAAAAGGAAAGGACTCTTGAGAACTTTATTTTTACTAGGGGGATACTCAAAATTTTGGGGTACAATTAACTAAATATTACTTTGATAATATGAAAAAGAGAACTAGAGGGGAAAAGGTTGTCATACTGGGGAAAAGAGGGAAAAAGTGGTAAAATAAGATCTAAAAAAAA
>JAJPUD010025209.1:0-17852 GCA_023553655.1 Myrmecobius fasciatus | reverse complement strand
TTTTTTTTTTTTTTAGACAGAGTGGATATCTCTTTAAGGTAGGGGAAAAAAAAACCTCGGCTGAAGACGCTTTGCCCTGGGGCACTTTGGCGAGTTGATTTAAGGTGCTGGGCCGGTGGGGGCTAGGACTAAGTCCGAATTACTCCTTAAACAAGGCAAGTCTGCCAGAACACCTGTCCCTAATCAGGGCAGTGTGCCCCGAGTGCCTCAGATAAACTCCAGGTGTTTGGAATTTGGAGTTTGGAGTTTGGAATTTCTTCCACGATGAGCTGAGCTGAGTCCCACCCTCACTTCCAGCCTGCACAGTTGTAGTCTATTTATCTCTCTGTCCGAGTCCGACTAACCTGATATGAAGTTCTCCAGAGAGCCGTGCCCAAATATTTCTGAGTTCGTTGACTTGAAGATCAGTTCAGAGGCTTATTTTATTGTTGATTTGAGAGAAGATCGGAGGAGAGGCAGAAAGTCACCTTTTCACTCCGCCATCTTGGCTCCGCCCCCTTATTCATTGAGTCCAATAATCCTTAGATTGTCTGGATCTGTTTTCCAAGTCAGTTGTTTTTCCTAGGAGATATTTCATATTTTCTTCTATTTTTTCATTTTTTTTGTTTTTGTTTGACTGATTCTTGAAGTCTTATTGAGTCATTCATTTCAATTTTTTCAATTTTAATTTTTAAGGTATTATTTCCTTTAGCTGTCTTTTTTAGCTCCTTTTGTAACTGGCCAATTGAATTTTTTGGTTCATTGCATTCTTTTTCCATTTTGCCAATTTTATTTTTCAGTGAATTGTTGTCTTTTTCCAATTCACTAATTTTGTTTTTCAGTGAATTGTTATCTTTTTCCAAATCACCAATTTTGTTTTTTAGTGAATTGTTGTATTTTTCCAATTCACCAGACTTACTTTCCAGTTTTTCACATCTCTGTTGCAGGGCGATATTTCCTTTTTGCACTGCTCTCAATTTATTTCCCCAATCTTCTTCTAGCTCTCTTTTGAGATTCTTTATGCAATTTTCCAGGTAAGCCTTCTGAACGGGAGACCAGCTTAAGTCCACCTTTGTGCTTTATCTGGGATTGTTTTCAGAATCTCAGGATCTGGGGACTTCTCTAGTTTCTCTCTGTAAAAACTGTCTATGGTGAGAGCTCTTTTCTTCTTGCTCATGATTTTCAGCAGAGGTATCAGTCACCAGCAGGGAATTCTGCAGCAGCAGCTGCAGCAGCAGGGATTTCAATTTACCCTGGGGCAATTTGCCAAGTTGACTTCTGGTCTGGGGCTTATCTTGCTAGATCCGCACTAGGACCACACTTTCAGCTGCTTTCAATCCACCCTTTATCAAAGGTAGACCTGCCAAAGCACCTGCCCGCAAGCAAAGCAAAGTGGCCCAAGCATCTCCCAGGGACTTCTTGGCAGCCTAAAATCTTCTGGTCCTTCCCAGCCCCGGACTTGCACCCCAGCTGCGCACTGGCGTCTGAGCACTGGGAGCTGCTGGATCCCCTGCCCGTCTAAAACTGACCTCAGAAGTTCTTTGAAAGTAGATGTTTGATAGAAGTGCATTGTAGTCCAAGTGTTTGGTGGAGCCCTCACTCCAGAACCAATTCGGAGGCTCAATTTGTCTGGGTCTCAGGGAAGGTCTCAGGAGCTCACAGAGGATTCTGTCTGCAGTTCACCATCTAGGAGTTTACTTTCTTTTCAGCAGTCCATGGAACTTATACAAAAATTGACCAGGTGTTAGGAACCAAAAACCTCAAAATCAAATGCAGGAAGGCAGAAATAGTAAATGTATTTTTTTCAAATCATGATGGAATAAAAATCACATGCAATATAAAGCCAGGAGAAAATAAACCAAAAAGCAATTGGAAACTAAATAATTTTATCCTAAAGCATGAATGGGTGAAATAGCAAATTACAGGCACAATTACTAATTTCATCCAAGAGAATGACAATAATGAGACAACATACCAAAATTTGTGGGATACAGCCAAAGCATTGATAAGGAGAAATTTTATGTCTCTAGATGCTTATTTACATAAAATAGAGAAAAAGAAAATCAATGAATTTGGCTTGCAACTAAAAAAGCTAGAGAAAGAACAAATTAAAAACCCCCAATCAAATACCAAACTTGAAATCCTAAAAATAAAAGGAGAGCTTAATGAAATTGAAAGTAAAAAAAAAAACTATTGAATCAATAAATAAAACTAAAAGTTGGTTTTATGAAAAAACCAACAAAATAGATAAACCTCTAGTTAATTTGATTAGAAAAAGAAAAGAGGAAAACCAAAATGTTAGTCTCAAAAATGAAAAGGGAGAACTTTTCACCAATGAAGAGGAAATTAGAGCAATAATCAGGAGTTACTTTGCCCACCTTTATGCCAATAAATTTGAAAACCTAAGTGAAATGGAAGAATATCTACAAAAATATAGATTGCCCAGATTAACAGAAGAGGAAATAAATTACTTAAATAGTCCCATTTTAGAAAAAGAAATAGAACAACTCATTAATCAGCTCCCTAAGAAAAAATCCCCAGGACCAGATGGATTTACATGTGAATTCTACCAAACATTTAAAGAACAATTAACTCCAATATTATATAAACTATTCGAAAAAATAGGGAATGAAGGACTCCTACCAAACTCCTTTCATGATACATACATGGTACTAATACCTAAACCAGGTAAAACAAAAACAGAGAAAGAAAATTATAGACCAAACTCCCTAATGAATATTGATGCAAAAATCTTAAATAAAATATTAGCAAAGAGATTACAGAAAATCATTCCCAGAATAATACATCATGACCAAGTAGGATTTATACCAGGAATGCAGTGATGGTTCATTATTAGGAAAACTATTAACATAATTGACTATATCAATAACCAAATTAACCAAAAACATATGATAATCTCAATAGATGCAGAAAAAGCATTTGATAAAATCCAACATCCATTCCTATTAAAAACACTAGAGAGTATAGGAATTAATGAATTTTTCCTTAAAATAGTCAGTAGCATCTATTTAAAAGCATCAGCTAGCATCATATGTAATGTTGATAAACTGGATCCATTCCCAATAAGATCAGGGGTGAAACAAGTTTGCCCACTATCATCATTACTATTCAATATTGTATTAGAAATGCTAGCTTTGGCAATAATACAAGAAAAAGAGATTAAAGGAATTAGAGTAGGTCATTAGGAAACCAAATTATCACTCTTTGCATATGATATGATGGTCTACTTAGAGAACCCTAGAGAATCAACTAAAAAACTATTTAGAATTAATCCACAACTTTAGCAAAGTTGCAGGATACAGAATAAATCCTCATAAATCATCAGCATTTTTATACATCACCAACAAAATGCAACAGCAAGAGATACAAAGAGAAATTCTATTCAAAATAACTTTTGATAGTATAAAATATTTGGGAATATATCTATCTGTCAAGGGAAAGTCAGGAGCTATGTGAGCAAAAGTACAAAACACTCTCCACACAAATAAAGTCAGATCTAAACAATTGGAAAAACATCAAGTGCTCTTGGATAGGTCAAGCGAATATAATAAAGATGGCAATACTACCTAAACTAATCTATTTATTTAGTGCTATACCAATCAAATTCCCAAGAAATTATTTAGCTGACCTAGAAAAAATAACAACAAAATTCATCTGGAAAAATAAAAGGTCAAGAATCTCAAGAGAATTAATGAAAAAAATGCAAATGAGTTGTGGCCTAGCTCTACCAGATCTAAAACTATATTATAAATCAGTGATCATCAAAACCATTTGGTACTGGCTAAGAAATAGAGTAGTGGATCAGTGGAATAGGTTAGGTTCACAGGACAAAATACTCAATGACAATAGTAATCTAGTGTTTGATAAACCCAAAGACCCCAGTTTTTGCGATAAAAACTCACTATTTGACAAAAACAGCTGGGATAATTGGGAACCAGTATGGAAGAAAATAGGCATTGACCCACACCTAACACCATATACCAAGATAAGGTCAAAATGGATTCATGATCTAGGTATAAAGAATGATATTATAAACAAATTAAAACAATGTAGGATGGTTTACCCCTCAGAGCTGTGGAGGGGAAAGGAATTTGTGACCAAAGAAGAACTAGAGGTCATCATTAATCACAAAATAGATAAGTTTGACTATATCAAGTTAAAAAGGGTTTTTACAAACAAAATGAATGCAGACAAGATTAGAAGGGTAGCAGTAAACTGGGAAAATATTTTTACATTCAAAGGTTCTGATAAAGGCCTCATTTCTAAAATATATAGAGAACTGACTCAAATATATAGGAATTCAAGCCATCCTCCAATTGATGAATGGTCAAAAGATCTGAACAGACAATTTTCAGATGAAGAAATTGAAACTATTTCTAGTCACATGAAAAGGTGCTCCAAATCACTATTGATCAGAGAAATTCAAATTAAGACAACTCTGAGATACCACTACATACCTGTCAGATTGTCTAAAATGACAGGAAATTATAATGATGAATGTTGGAGGGCATGTGGGAAAACTGGGACACTGATACATTGTTGGTGGAAATGTGAACGGATCCAACCATTCTGGAGAGCAATTTGGAACTATGCTCAAAAAGTTATCAAACTATGCATACCATTTGACCCAGCAGTGTTTCTACTGGGCCTATATCTCAAAGAGATTTTAAAGGAGGGAAAGGGACCCGCATGTGCAAAAATGTTTGTGGCAGCCCTTTTTGTAGTGGCAAGAAATTAGAAATTGAAAGGATGCCCATTAATAGGAGAATGGCTGAATAAATTATGGTATGTGAATGTTATGGAATATTATTGTTCTGTAAGAAACAACAAGCAGGATGATTTCAGAGAGGCCTGAAGAGACTTGCATGAACTGATGCTGAGTGAAATCAGCAGAACCAGGAGAACATTATACACAGTAACAAGACTATACGATGATCAATTCTGATAGACATGTTTCTCTTCAACAATGATGTGATTCAAACCAATTCCTATTGTTCAGCGATGAAGATAGTCATATACATCCAGAGAGAGGCCTGAGGGAACTGAGTGTGGACCACAACATAGCATTTTAACACTTTCTATGAATATTTCCATGCATTTTGTGTTTCTTCTTAGGTTGTTTTTTTTTTCTTCTCTCTTTCTAGATCTGATGTTTCTTGTGCAGTAAGATAACTGTATAGATATGCATACATATATTGGATTTGTCATATAATTTATCATATTTAGCATGTATTAGATTATCTGTCAACTAGGGGTGGGGGCTGGGGGGAAGGAGGGGAAAAGCTTGGAACAAAAAAAAGTTTTTTGCAAAGGTCAATGTAGAAAAATCACACATATGTTTTGTAAATAAAGAGCTTTTAATTAAAAAAAAAAAAGAATTTCAAGGGAATTAATGGGAAAAAAAGGCAGATTGAAGGTGGCCTTGCTGTACCAGATCCAAAACTATATTAGCAAGCAGCGGACATAAAAATCATTTGGTACGGGCTGAGAAATAGAGCAATAGATCAGTGGCATAGGATAGGATATTAGGACAATCTAAGCAATAACTTTAGCAATTTACTGTTTGATAAACCCAAAGACCCCAGCTTTTGGGATAAGTACTCACTATTTGGCAAAAACTGCTGGGAAAATTGGAAACTAGTGTGGAAGAAATTAGGGCTTGACCCACACCTAACATCACATACCAAGATAAGATCTAAATGGGTTCATGATCTAGATATAAAGAGTGATATTGTAAGCAAATTAGAGGAATGTAGGATAGTTTACCTCTCAGACCTGTGGAGATGGAATAAATTTATGTCCAAAGAAGATCTGGAACTATTAATTGAATACCAGATAGATAATTTTGATTATATTAAGTTAAAAAGTTTCTGTACAAACAAAAATAGTGTAGACAAGATTAGGAGGGAAGCATCAAATTGGGAAATCATCTTTACATTTAAGGGTTCTGATAAAGGCCTCATTTCTAAAATATATAGAGAATTGTCTCATATATATAAGAATTCAAGCCACTCTTCAATAGATAAGTGGTCAAGGGATATGAACAGACAATTTTCAGATGATGAAATTAAAACTATAATCATATGAAAAGGTGCTCCAAATCACTATTGATCAGAGAAATGCAAATTAAGGCAATTCTGAGGTACCACTACAAACCTGTCAGATTGGCTAAAATGACAGGAAAAGATAACGATGAATGTTGGAGGGGATGTGGGAAGACTGGGACACTGATGCATTGTTGGTGGAACTGTGAACGGATCCAACCATTCTGGAGAGCAATTTGGAGCTATGCTCAAAAAGTTGTCAAACTGTGCATACCCTTTGACCCAGCAGTGTTTCTACTGGGCCTATATCCCAAAGAGATCTTAGAGGAGGGAAAGGGACCCACATGTGCAAGAATGTTTGTGGCAGCCCTTTTTGTAGTGGCTAGAAACTGGAAACTGAAGGGATGCCCATCAATTGGAGAGTGGCTGAATAAATTATGGCATATGAATGTTATGGAATATTATTGCTCTGTAAGAAACGACCAGCAGGATGATTTCAGAGAGGCCTGGAGGGACTTGCATGAACTGATGCTGAGTGAAACGAGCAGAACCAGGAGATCATCATACACAGCAACAACAGTATTACATGATGATCAATTCTGATGGACATGGCTCTCTGCAACAAAGAATTGTCTCAAACCAGTTCCAATTGTTCACTGAAGAACACCATATACACCCAGAGAGAGGGAAATGAAATATGGACCACAAAGTAACATTTCCATGATCTCTATTGACATTTACTTGCATTGTGTTGCCTTTCTCTGATTCTTTTTTTTTTCTTGTAGATAGGATTTTTCTTGCATAACTTCTCAAGCATTTCAACATTATTAACATGTAGTGGACTTCCTGCCATCTAGGGGAGGGGAGGGGACTGGGGGTAAAATTTGTAATGGAAAGCTTTGTAAGGATCAATGTTGAGGAACTACCCATACATAGGTTATGCAAATAAAAAGCTTTAATAAAAAAAAAGAAAATAAGGATGAAATAGGTTAAGTTATTTATTCAGGTAACAAAGTTGGAGTAGGTGCCTAAAGCAGAATCCACATTCAGGTCTTCCTCACTCTAAGTTCAACACCCTATCAACTGTGACAACTAGGTGCCTCCAAATTGTCTGTTTCCATTCAACTTATGCTTCCTAATTCAGAAAAAAAAATAATCCCACAAAGACATGATTTTTGTATAAATGATATACTTTATTAACTCTCTTTGCAAATAGGTAGAAACTATTTCACATCTTTCCTATAACCTTACTGATGTACTATATGTATGAACTGATTTTTAAAGCATTTATTAAATGCATGTAATGTTTCAGACACCATATCAAGCATTAGGAATACAAAGAAAAATTAAAACTCTCCCTTATTTCAAAGACCTTGCATTCTAATCCTCTATTAATTGTAGAATAAGAGATAGAGAGTCTACCGGCATCCCTCTAATTTTGAAAGAAGAAAAATATAATGGTATTTTTAAAAAGTTAACCAAAAGGCTGGGTTCTTTTAATGTTATCTAGTGATGGTACTGTTTTCATTTCATTCCTGGGGAAACAGGTTGAGTTAGATCAAATATTTTTTAAAGGTCATTTAACAAATCAGGAAAGTAGCTGGCATTTATATAGTGCTTTAAAGTTTGCAGTGTTCTTAAAGATATTATCTCATTTTATCATCAGAACCACCTTGGGAGTTAGGTGCTATGTTTATCCCCATTTTATAGATCAAACTGAGGCAGACAGTGGTTAAGTGACTTATGCAGTTTCATACATCAAATAAACTTCTGAGGCTTGATTGATCTAAACTCAATATTTTTTAAATGGATCCAAAGCTGTATATTCCTTTGTCACCTAGCTGCCTCTAAAATTCAAATATTATAACACTTAATCTTTAATCAGACTAAATCATTTAGATGTTAGAATCCCAATGAAGTTAAAACTTCCCCCAAAAAACCCTTTTTGATATAAAAGTAGCAAATTAATGCAAAAATAAAAGTGAGTTTTCTTTTTCCAAGAGTAACTTTAGGTTATAGGATCAGAAATCATAGATTAGAGCTAGAAGGACCTATATCTTAAATGTCATTACATTCAATCTTTTCATTTTGCAGAAGAAACACATGAGATCCAGGGAAGGTAAATAAGTTTTTGTTGTCCCATACAAAAATGCCTGAGCCAGGATTTTCATCCCAGTCCTCTGATTCTAATTCTAGTATCTTTCTACCACATTTTGCTGCCTTGAATTTGTTTACTTGTTTTATTTTTTTAACCTTTTGTTGTTTGTGATTCTTCCTGGCCTTCCTTGGTCAAATTGTTTCAATAACCCTCAATTTTTTTCTTCAATCTCTCCACTCTTCCCCCTCGGTCCCTCTCTCTCTCCCTCCCTCTCTCAATCTCTCTCTCTCTCAACCACATCCTAGTGCCCCTTCCTTCCCTTTGGAAAAAAAATGAAAAATAAAATTGTTATAACAAATATGCATAATAAGCCAAAGAATTTTCTATAGCAATATTCCAAAATGCAAGCTTAACTGCATCTTTTCCATCACTTCACCAAGACCATTTTTATTCACCTTTTTTTCATCACTGAATGAATCAAGTTTCTTGCTACCTATAACTTAGATCTGCCCTGTAATTAGAGGTCAAAACAAGTCTCAAGAAAAGGATTATATTTAACAGAGGAAATTACTCATTACTGATGTTGAAGTAGATTCTGAATAAGCAATGTAAAGTCAGAACACCTACTTGATCATGTAAAGAAGGGGGGTAATGAATGCATTATTATAAGAATAAAAATGCAAAAAAAACCACATTGAAACTGATATAACTTGACTTATTTAAATGAATCAGTGACACATGGAGAGAGGAAAGGGCATCAAAACCAATTATAACAATTTAAGTACAAAGTTTTTAAAGTTGCTAAGTTATAAACCCTTCTTCCATGGTAATTTAGAAATTTGTACTTCTCTCATGATATAAAGTAGCTACATTCTTTTGATTAGTAATTATTATGATAGTTTTCTGCTAAAATCTGTCCCACTTAACATCACTCTTAATGGCTACACTATTATAAAGCAGACCTGCATTTGGTAAGCTTTTAAAAGATACTCCTTCTGAATTTAACACTGTATAAAATAAGCACATCTATATAAAAAGTAAATAATGAATTATACATAAACTGCAAATTTATATTACATTTAACTTATTCTTTTTAAAGGACGTAATAAAAATCAACTTGTAACTTGCAAAATTGTTCTGCTCATCTATATTTCCCTAAGAACTTCCTTCTCTTCACTTCTATATATTTTATATGTATTAAAGTATTTTCTTTTTTCTAAAAATATTACTTCAAGCCTCTTCCCTCTTCCTCAGTGCCATCCACTCAATCAAGGGAGAGGAGAAGGAAAATGAAACCCTTTGTACAAATATGCATAGTCAAGGAAAATTCACATATTGATCTTATTCTGCACCTTGAGACCATTACTCATCAGTTCTCTAATGTCACAATTGGTCATGTGTGTAAATTTTGTTTCAAACCTTAAAAATAAATTCTAACTATTATTAATCATGTTCTTCAATGTCTCCTTTACAATGTTTTTGTTTACATGTTTCAGATCAGTTCAAGCAAGTCTTTCTGTTTCTCTACTACATTAATATTCAGTCATGTTCAAATAATATAAATTGCTCAGTCATTACTCAGTTGATAGCCTCTCCTAGGTTTTTGCTTCTTTCCTATAAACAAAAAAAGCTACCATAACAGGTATTATTCTGAGGAATATGGATCTTGACAAGTCCCCTCCAATAAACTGAACTGCAGGCATGTGAAAAGGCCTTAAAGGATAAGGCAAATAATCTCTTATCTAAACTGATTTCTTGGCAATGATTATGGGTCAGGCAGAGTATAGAATGGAAAGAAATGAACTGGACTATGAAAAGCTTTTTTTAGGGTTAGGACTAATAGATACAAGTCACTGGTGAGTCATGTTAATGCTCAGAAATATGCTTTGAAGTGAACTGAACAAGTAAGCTTATGCCCTTATAAGAAGAGCAGAATCCAATGATGTCTTGTCGCAGCTTGTTTGGAACTGTATGATTACCCCTCCCCCAAAGGAGGATGACAACTACTTCTGTCCAACTATGTATCTAATGCAAGCAGATAACATACTCCTAATTGAACACTGTAACTGGGAAAAAATTTTCTGGCCCCCTTCATTATCACAGGTTAAAAGGCTTGCTCTTAATGTAGTTGATAGCTATTCAGATGATAGCAAGATAATGCCATCAATAAAGCAAAAAAGACTAAAGCTTTCATTGAACAAATCCTTCCTCTTTGGGCAGAAAACTCACTTTAACACAAAGGAAATCTGAGATTAAATCTGCTGCCATAAATCTACTGTTTTTTTTGTTTTGTTTTGTTTTGTTTAACCCTTGGTTAATTAAGTAGGATCAACTGGGAAAAAAAAAAAAACAAACTAATTCTGACAGTATATGTAACATCTTCATGCCATTGTCTGCCACCTTGTTATCAATAGGATAGCAGTATGCTCTCCAGGACTGTTTGTTGATGCTAATCTGAACAGTTTCTTTTAATACAAATGATAACCTGCAGGAAATAAAATTTGAGATATACTGCATTATAAAAATTAGATTAAACTCTGAATTCACCAATACTTTCATTTCCTGTCTCTGCCATACAATTGTGCAAAAAGTCCCACCAAAAGCAAAACAAAATAAAAACAAAAACAGACTCCATTAACACCTTTTGCCGCAAAGCATTGCTTGAATCGCATGAAGAAAAATGCTCTGACATCTCATAGCCTCAATGAACAATTTCTTAGCTGGATAAGTAGAGACATTTGCTAAGAACTGAATATTAGATTTATTCTTAATTAATATAGTTCTGTATGCTGTTCATACTTATGATTTGTATGCTTGCTAATACATTTAAAATTAGCTATCCCACAGACATATCAAATACTTCGAAGCAGTCATAATTCTTCTAGTGCTATATCTATATTATTATAATTGCCTTCTTTCTGAAAAACAGGCATTTTGAATCTAGTGACGCTTCAGTTATTACTTTACTTATATTAAAGCTATCTCAGCATATTAGATCTTTCTTAATGTTTTTTTTCCTATCAAGAGACTATGAAGACCTCAGTGCAAAAGAGGGATATTATAAAACTAAGGAATTTTATAGGTGAGATAAGCAATTCTAATATAATCTAGACAAATATTAAAAATTCTTTAACATAATTTTCCCTTTTTTTGTTGTAATTTACTAATGTCCCAAGGTGACAATATATTTGGCATTATTAAAAAGAATGAAGTGCAATATGTGAAAACTATGTCATGGATAAAATTAAGTAAGTTATCAATAAACATTTATTAAATGCATACTACATGCCAGGTTAGTGACATAAATTTATTATTTAAACAAGCAAATTATTTTGTAGCCTTAAAGATCTATACCTAGGAGTTTTAGCCTTTTTGTGGTGGACCTCTTTAGTAGGCTGGTGAGCCCTATGAACCCTTTCTCAAAATCTTTACTATCAATTAAAAGTTAGTAAAAGTAAAGATGTCATTTTCCCTCATTCACATTCATTGACGCAGCTATCTCCTGCCAATATCCACTGGGTTTATGATGGATTCCTGATCTATAACTATTATTGTTGTTTAGTTATGTTTTACTTTATATGACAAAGTCCATGGGGTTTTCTTGGAAAACATACTGAAGTTATGATATTGCATTTCCTTCCTTGCAGTGTCTCCATTTTACAAATGAGGAAGACAGAGGTTAAGTAACTTGCCTGGAGTCAAAGACCTAGTAAGTACCTGAGGCCAGATTTGAACTCTGATCTTCCTGACACCAGGCACACTCTGCCACATAGCTGCCCCTGATTGTTGTTGTTCTTGAGTCATTTCGATTGTGTCTGATTCTGTAATTCCATTTGAAGTTTTCTTCACAAAGATAAAGGAGTGCTTTTACATTTCTTTTTCCAAATCATTTGTAGATGAGGCAATTGAGATAAATAGGATTAAGTGACTTGCACAGGGTCACACAACTAATTAAGTTAAACTCAGAAAGAAGAGCCATTCTGATTCCAAGGTGAGCTCTGTGCCCTCTGGCACTATCTAGTTGTCCCTGACTATACTCTAGGCACTAACCAGCTTTCACCAAGAGAAAGAGAGAAGACACTGGTTATGGTAGTCAGTTAAATTGAGAAGACCAAATGGTGTAGTCTTACTTTTTTGTTATGTTAAAACAAAAACTATATTATGTTATAATGTCATGAAAATTAGAGCTAGAAGGAATCTTAAAGATCATCTAGTCTAGTGATACCAAACTCAACCAGAAATGGATCCTTGCAAGCCACAAACAACTTTAAAAAAAATTAACAACATCTGTAATACATTTTATTTATTTTTGGCACACATTTCCCAATTACATTTTAATCTGGTATTAACAATACTTGGGATTTTGCTGATGCTGTAAAATACCTGTCACAAAGTATTAATAATTAGCTGCTGCTGTTTTGTTATCTAGATGGCTCAGTGGATAGAGCACTGGACCTAGAATCAAGAAGACCTGAAGTCAGATTTGACCTCAGACATTTACTGGCTATGTGACCCTAAGTTAAGTCACTTGACTCTGCCTCAGTTTCCTCATCTGTAAAAGGGATAATAATAGCACCTATCTCCCAATGTTTTTGTGGGATAAAATGAAGTACCAATTATGAAGTGCTTAGCAAAGTGCCTAGTATATAATGACTAAATAAATATTAACTATTATGAGGAAACTAATAAGACGTAAAATCCAGATTTTCTTACTCCCAACTCCCTTCAAGAGTCATTAAAATAACAATTGGTAAATTGTATAACTTAAAAAGCAACTAAACGTCATGCATGTACCTACTACTAGTCCATTCATTGTTAACCTAGAAGATTCTGGGATGTCAACTAGAGAAAACACCATCCACTCCATTGCCCAAATCAGCATGCAATCCAAGGTTTAACTTGAATCAAATTCAAACTCTCAGTGAAATTCTGGACTTCCAGTATTTGGACATTAAAGTCAGACCAAATTTTCTGAGAAAGCCAAGAACATTTTCATGTTCAAGTCTTATTTTTTTTCCCCAATATCTTTTTTACTACCAATTTTGTGCTAGCACAGACATGTAAGGAACATTAGGAGGTAGTGTAAAATTTAATATTACATGCTATGATGGAAGAAGTAGCAAAGAAAAATAGAATCTCCATGACAATAAGTTCATATTTATCTGGTTAATGGAATATCAGAAAAGTACTACTGATTCTTAGTTCCCCATAGCCCCTAGTTGCTATCTTGACCTTAACCACAGAAAAACCAAAGCTTTGTTGTCCCTTCATATCATTTCAGGGCATAATTGATAACACACATTTAAAATTAAAAAGGAAGGGGAAAAAATTGGAAGAGAATGATATTCAATGAGAATATTCAGATGGCCCAACATGCTCTAGAGCCTTTGAAGTGGGCCATGGGCATATAATGAGCAAGAGGAAGACCTAGTCGAGGCTTATCTTTCCCCTAATATAGTTCCCTGTCAGAGGCCTTTAGCTTGAATTCTAAATCCACTCCATTTCTAAAATTTTTCCCTTTTGAACTCAATTAATTTATAGACTATCCCTAGAGAAAAAGTTTTCTTTCACTCCAACCAAATGATATCACAGGTCTTGATCAAAACAAAAACCCTACATGTTTATTTGAGAATATTCCATAAAAATATATGAAAGGGGAATGGGAAATGGACATTCAATAACAAACCACATCTTTATAAAAAAGGAAAAAAAAGACTCAAAGTTATAAAAACAAAATCCCACTGTGTTTGTTGTTCACTAAGTAAAAGAAATTGTGATTCAATAGAGTAAAATATAGTTTTAATTTAAAAAGTCTCCTATAATAATGGGGTTGATAAATACAAGCAAAAATAATAAAGATTTCTTGGAATATACAAAAATGGACATCACTTTGCTTATACTCTTTAAAAAAATAAGCAAAACATCAAGCATATAGATTGCATATTTGCCATAGCTGACTATCATCATAGTGTCTAGCACAGAGTTCAAGTTAAAGGGAGATTCTTTATAAATACTGAATCCTTCTAGATTGCTCTTTCCACACTGTTTTGTCATGGAGCATTTTACATTTGTATAACATTTTACACTTACAAAACAGCAAATACATGGTCTTCTTTGTCCTTCACAATAACCTTGCAAGGAAGCCAGTGGTGCAAATAGACTCTGTCAGAGGTTGAAGTGATTTGTAGTCCCACCTAGAGAGTGGCAATACTAGAATTCAAAGATTGGTCTTCTCATTCCTCTTTTAAATAGAAATACTTGGATGGGGTTGCTTATTCAACTTTACATGTTTATGTCCTTTCTCTTGCAAAAAATAAAAAGTCTAAGCTGCTAGAAAACAAGGATTATGTCATACTTTTTGCTTTCAACCTTGTACAAAGACTACTTCTTATTCATAAAGGATGATGTCAAAACAGATTTACAAATACCTGGAAAACTCTTCCAACTCAATAGCCCTAGCAACCAGCATAGAGAAAGTTAGAGTGATTGTCTTTTCCTATATTCTAAAAGGTCACGTTTAAAAGGCAAATATATAATTAAATGATTGTAGAATAATTTTGCAGAGTTAGCACAACACTTAGAACTAACAATAGACTTGAACATTGACGTTGTTCACTAGCTTGCACAAGAGAAAAATTTATACAACCAAACATCATCAGCAACAACAATGAGCTCAAAGCTTTCAATAAATTTTAATTTATAAGAATATTGCCTCTTTTGAGTAAACCAGCTTCATAAACATGTGGTTAAGACATTTTCATAGCCTTAAGCTTTCTTGATCCAGGCTCCTAAATTCTTTATCATAAACATAAAATTTACTATCCAACTATAATTATCTAAGAGATCTGGAATAATAGCATCTCATTTTATAATTCTTAAATTTATGGACATCAATTGAAAGTAAATTATTTAAACTATAATTTAGAAAATAAATTAATTATACTTTGAGTAATACAACAAATTTACACTCAACCAATAAAAGGCCTGTAACCATCCAGTAGCATCTTTTTTATGCCAGACCTCACCTGTGATTTTTCTGGTTCTGCTCATTCAAAACTTGACTATGGTAATATTTGTTTCTTTGGGGACCTTCAAAGATGATTTACAAGCAACAACAGATGTAAAGAATGTTACAATTGCTTCCAGGTGTAATTATATATGTTGTATGCAATTCATAAAGCTTTTAAACACTGCATTACTTAGGAAAATGTAAGTAGACATTTATTTTCTTATCTATTTACTATAACATATTTTCCTTATTATATATACATATATATATATATACAATATACACACAGTCTATTTGTATTATATATCTAAGCTTAGTAACGATACAAATTTTAGGGGGTTAGGATAGAGAAAACTGTCTAATCAACATCATAACCATTACTCCATCCAACACTTTAAACTTAGACAATTAACAAAACAATAAGTTAAGTACCGATTTATAACTCCCTGTTTTCCAAAGTATAAAAAGTCATAATGAAAATTTAACAATCAGTTCAGTGGTTTCAGTTCACTCTGGTACATCCCATTCCTGATTCAGTTTAAAAAAAGAGATAGAGAGAATCATGTGTCTTATTGGTTCACAAACCAATACTTAAATAAATATTGCTTTAAGGAAATGTGGGATTATGTCCATATTTCATAAAAATAATATTTTGTACACATTTTTAAATCTTGATTTGCAAGAGAAACTGAGATTTATTTTTTATATCCTTTGAGTTATCAAGATCCTATTTTGTACTTTTAATTAATCTAATTCAACTTCAGTTTTCTAGCTGAAATATTCTCTTCCTACTTGGTGAAGCTGGTAAATTTAAAAAAGAGAGAGAGTAAGAGTGCATAATATTGGACATCTTTAATAAACAATATAGAACGTGAGTTTTTACCTACATACTTAAGCTGAAGCTGTTTTATTAGTACAGTAAAAAACTGTGTAGTCTCAAAGACTTTTAGAAATTTATATCCCATTTTTTAATCCTATTCAGTACTTAATGGATAGGTTTTATTCTTAATATGATCAAGTGAAATACATTCTCTTAGAAAGAGGCCATGATCTAGACTATAATGAACCTGAAAGTAGATTTATAATGACTATTTAGAATAAATTAAGAGTCCAAAAATATTTATGTTAATTGTATTAATCTACTACTTGCAAAGATACTTGCTAATATGTTAAAGTTATATTTGAGTCCTTTTCTCAGGTTTAGGGGAAATTCTTATGGTTTTCTGATGCTTATGTTAAAAATAAAAATTTATAAACTGTGCCATTTTATAAGAAAAGGTACTAATTTTATGTCGAAAGTTCTGATACATGAATGGTAATAGGCTGTATAATAAGTCTATAGAAATAAAACTGAATTATCAATAGTTAATACTGAAAATACATTAAACATGTCTTTTACTATTTAAAAAAGAATGTATGATAGAAAAAAAGGTCAACAGCTGTCATCAAAACCTTGGTACTGGCTAAGAAACAGAGTAGTTGATCAGTGCAATATGTTGGATTTACAGGGCAAAAATAGTCAATGACTAAAGTAATCCAGTGTTTGACAAACCCAAAAGCCCAGCTTTTAGAATCAGAACTCACTATTTCACGAAAACTGTTAGGAAAACTGGAAACTAGTAGGCAGAAACTAGGTTTTGGTCCATATCTAACACCTATTTAGATAGAGTAATATTATAAGCAAATTAGAAGAGCAAAGGATAGTTTATTTCTTAGATCTGAGAAGGAATTTGTGAACAAAGAAAAACTGGACATCATTATTGATCACAAAATAGATAACTTGGATTGTATTAAGTTAAAAAGTTTTTGTACAAGCAAAACTAAAGTAGACAAGATTAGAAGGGAAGCAATAAAGTGGGGAAACATTTTTACATTCAAAGGTTCTGATAAAGACCTCACTGCTAAAATATATAGAGAATTAACTTAGATGTATAAGAATTCAAGCCATTCTCAGTTGATAAATAGCCAAAGGTGGAGGGTGGAGCCAAGATGGTGGAGAGAAGACACAACTCTCTGTAACCTCCTCTAACCTTCCCTCAAACCAACAGCAGATTAAGCCTCTAAACTGGTTTTGAAGTCAAAGAATCCACAAATATCTGGAATAAAACGTATTTCTAGAAGAAGATACCTTGGAAGAACTTCAGAATAGGTCGCTTCAATTAGGCAGGGAAGTGGTCTGCCGAACCCATACTGCAGCACAGAGAGCTGGAGCAGGGAGTCAGAGTGTTGTGGCTTCCCCACACCTGGGTGTCTTCTGTACTTGGGCCAATCTGTCCTGATTGTAAGCAGATGGTTTGGAAGATGTGCCTTTTGTAGGGGGTAGATTGTGAACTACTGAACCCCAGTAGAGCACCAGATTTAGCTGCCATTACACAGCACCCTAAAGCCATAAATCAATCAGCAGAACTGCCCAGCACCTGAAATCAATTAATCAGCAGAACTGACCCAGGGAAAATTAAAGCCACTGTCCCTCCTTTGTGTTGAACAGACCTAAAGCCTTAAAAAATGAATAAAAAACCAAAAAGAACTCTCACCATAGACAGCTTTTATGGAGAGACAGAAGAGCAGACTTCAAATCCTGAGGTCCCTAAAAGTAAAGCAATTCCAGAAAAAGCCCCAAAGAAAGATATAAGTTGGACCCCAAGTCACAAGGCTTTCTTTTTTTTTTAATAAAGCTTTTTATTTACAAAACATATGAGTG
>JAJPUD010025208.1:0-17855 GCA_023553655.1 Myrmecobius fasciatus | reverse complement strand
GCCCTTTTTGTGGTGGCTAGAAACTGGAAACTGAAGGGATGCCCATCAATTGGAGAGTGGCTGAATAAATTATGGTATATGAATGTTATGGAATATTATTGTTCTGTAAGAAACGACCAGCAGGACGATTTCAGAGAGGCCTGGAGAGACTTACACGAACTGATGATGAGTGAAATGAGCAGAACCAGGAGATCATCATGCACAGCAACAACAGTATTACATGATGATCAATTCTGATGGACATGGCTCTCTGCAATAAAGAATTGTCTCAAACCAGTTCCAGTTGTTCACTGAAGAAAACCATATACACCCAGAGAGAGGGATATGAAATATGGACCACAACGTAACATTTTCATGATCTCTATTGACATTTGCTTGCATTGTGTTGCCTTTCTCTGATTCTTTTTTTTTCTTGTAGATAGGATTTTTCTTGCATAACCTCTCAAGCATTTCAACATTACTAACATGTAGTGGACTTCCTGCCATCTAGGGGAGGGGAGGGGAATGGGGGTAAAATTTTTATTGGAAAGCTTTGTAAAGATCAAGGTTGGGGAACTACCCATACATATGTTATACAAATAAAAAGCTTAAAAAAAAAAGAAATAGGTGAAATTCTCCTGTATCATTGAATGACCATCTTCTTCCCTGGAAGATGATGCTCATTCTAGCTGGATAACTTATTCTTGGCTGTAATCCAATTTCTTTTGCCTTTCGGAATATCTGGTTCCAGGCCCTTCGATCCTTCAATGTGGAAGCTGACAGATCCTGTGTAATTCTAATGACAGTTCCTCGGTATTTGAACTGTTTCTTTCTAGCTGCTTGCAATATCTTTTCCTTGGTGCGATAGTCCTGAAATTTGGCCACGATATTCCTTGGGGTTTTAATTTTGGGGTCTCTTTCTGGAGGTGATCGGTGAATTCTTTCAATGCCAATTTTGCCTTCTGATTCTAAAACATCAGGGCAATTCTCTTTCATGATTTCCTGGAAGATAGCATCCAGGTTCTTTTTTTCATCGTGGCTTTCAGGGAGTCCAATAATCCTTAAATTGTCTCTCCTGGATCTGTTTTCCAAGTCAGTTGTTTTTCCTAGGAGATATTTCATATTTTCTTCTATTTTTTCATTTTTTTGTTTTTGTTTAACTGATTCTTGAAGTCTTATTGAGTCATTTACTTCTATTTGTTCAATTTTAATTTTTAAAGTATTATTTCCTTCAGTTATCTTTTTTAGCTCCTTTTGTAGCTGGCCAATTTAATTTCTTGATTCAATGCATTCTTTTTCCATTTTGCCAGTTTTATTTTTCAGTGAATTGTTGTCTTTTTCCAATTCACCAATTTTGTTTTTCAGTGAATTGTTGTCTTTTTCCAATTCACCAATTTTGTTTTTCATTTCACCATTTTTATTTTCCAGTGAATTGGTGATTTTTTCCAATTCACCAATTTTGTTTCTCAGTGAACTGTTTTCTTTTTCCAATTCACCAGTCCTATTTTCCAGTTTTTGATATTTCTGTTGCCCTGATCTCAATTTATTTCCCCATTCTTCTTCTAGCTCTCTTTTGAGATTCTTAATGCAATCATCCAGGTAAGCCTTCTGAAAGGGAGACCAACTTAAGTCTGCCTTTGTGGCTTCATCTGGGATTGTTTTCATAATGTCAGGATCTGGGGACTGTTCTATTTTTTCTCCGTAAAAGCTTTCTATGGTGAGAGCTCTCTTCTGCTTCTTGCTCATGATTTAAAGTTGGGATATTGGTCAAAAGCAGAGAAAACTGCAACAATTTGTATTTGCCCTGGGGCAGTTTGCCGAGTTGACTTCCGGTCTGAGGCTGGTTGGGCTAGATTCGCACTAGGACCACGTTTTCAGCTGCTCTTGATCCACCCTTTTCCAAAGGCACATCTGCCAAAGCACCTGCCCGCAAGTAGAGCAAAGTGGCCCAGGCGTCTCCCAGGGGCTTCCTGGGTGCCCAAAATCCGCCCCTCTATCGCAGCCCTGACTTCCGCCCCAGCTGGAGTCTGATTGTGACCAGTGGCCGATTTCCCCTGAGGCTAACCTTCTCCAGGAGTTCTTTCAAGGTAGATCTTTGATAGAAGTGCGTTGTAGTCCAAATGCTTGGCGGGGCCCTCACTCAAAAACCAGTTGGAAGGCTCACTTTGTCTGGGTTTGAGGGAACGTCCCAGGAGTTCACAGGGAAAGCTGTCCACAGTTCGCCATCTTGGCTCCGCCCCTAAGACCTCATTTCTAAAATATATAGAGAATTGACTCAAATTTCTAAGAATTCAAGCCATTCTCCAATTGATAAATGATCAAAGGATGTGAAAAGACAATTTTCAGATGAAGAAATTGAAACCATTTCTAGTCATATAAAAATCACTATTGATCAGAGAAATGCAAAATAAGACAACTCTGAAGTACCAATATGCTCCTCTCAGATTGACGAAGATGACAGGAAAAGATAATGATGAATGTTGGAGGGGATGTGGGAAAACTGGGACACTAACACATTGTTGTTGGAGTTGTGAACTGATTTAACCATTCTGGAGAGCAATTTGGAAATATGTCCAAAGGTCTATTAAATTGTGCATACCCTTTGATCCAGTAGTGTTTCTATTGGGCTTGTATCCCAAAGAGATCATAAAAGATGGAAAGGGACCCATATATGTAAAAATGTTTATGGCAGCCCTTTTGGTAGTGGCAAGAACCTAGAAAATGAGTGGATGCCCATCAGTTGAAGAATGGCCAAATAAGTTATGGTATATGAATACTATGAAATACTATTTTTGTATAAGAAACAATCAGGATGATGATTTTTAGAGAGGCCTGGAAAGACTTACATGAACTCATGCTAAATGAACTGAGCAGAACCAGGAGATCATTGTACAAGGCAACAAAATATATTATATCTTTACAATAAAGAGATGATTCAGGCCAGTTACAATGGTCTTGTGATGAAGAGAGTCATCTATAACCAGAAAGAAGACTGTGGGAACTGATTGTGGATCACAACATAGTATTTTCATGCTTTTTTTGTTTGCTTTCATTTTGTTTTCTTTCTCATTTTTTTCTTTTTGATCTGATTTTGCTTGTGCAGCACAATAATTGGAGAAATACGTACAGAAGAATTGCACATGTTTAACATATATTGGATTATTTGCCATCTAAGGGAGGAGGCAGGGAGAAAATTTGGAATGCAAGGTTTTGCAAGGGTCAATGTTGAAAATTATCCATGCATATGTTTTGAAAATAAAAAGCTTTAATTAAAAAAAGAATTTGGATGCTCAACTCTGATGGATTTGACTCTTTTCAATAATGAAGTGATTTAGGCCAATTCCAATATACTTGTGATGGAGAGCAACATTTGCATTTAGAAAGAGAACTATGAGGACTGGATGTGGATCACAACATAGTATTTTCACCTTTTTTGTTTTTGTTTGATTGCTTTTTTCTCACTTTTCCCCTTTTGATCTGATTTTCCTTGTATAGCATGACATATGTGGAAATATATTTAGAAGAATTGCACATGTCTAACCTATATTGGATTACTTGCTGTCTAGAGGAAGTAGTGAGGGAAAAGGAGGGAGAAAAAATTTGGAAGATGAAGTTTTGAAATGATGAAGGTTGAAAACTATCTTTGCATATATTTTGGAAAAGTGTTATTACTAAAAATTAAAAATAAAATATAAAAAAGTAATTTGGAGACTTATACCACAACAACCTGTCCCCTCAATTCCTGGCAAATAAATGAAGAAGAAATAGAAAGTGTCAGGTTTTCATTTCTGGGGCTCAAAGATCACTGCAAATGGTGACTATAGCCATGAAATTAAAAGATGCTTCCTCCTTGGAATGAAAGCTATGGTAAATATGGACAGCATACCAAAAAGCAGAGATATCATCTTACTGACAAAGGCCTTATTAACATAGCAATGTATAGCTGCAAAAATTGGATTATTAAAAAAAATCAAGTGCCATAGAATTGATTCTTTTGAATTTTATACTGGAGAAGATCATTGAGAGTCTCTTGGACTCAAAGATATCAAAACAATCAATATTCAAAGAAATAAATTAAGGCTATTCACTGGAAGGTCAATAATGAATCTGAAGGTTAAATACTTTATCCATATAGTAAGAAGATTGGACTAATAGGAAAAGACATGGAATTTAGAAGAGACTGAAAAAATAAATTAGAATATGATGGCAGAAGATAAGATGGAAACAATGAACATGAACTTGGACAGACATTGAGATATATTAGAATATAAAAGGATAGAAGGGTCTGGTGTGCTATGGACCACAGAGTTATGAAGAGATGGACATAACTGAATGATTGAACAGTAACATTTGGTGCATATATATTTAGTATTTATATTACTTTATTGTCTTTGATACTTTTTAGCAAAATGCTACTTCCTCAAAAGTCTTTTTTGTTTCTGACCACCACTTCCCCCAGGATGCTATCATCCCTCTTCTCTTTTCTTATCTTTCTCCCCTCCTGCTTTCCTGTGGGGCAGAATTGATTTCTATGCCCAAATGGACATGTATGATAGTGCATTATGTTTCCTCTTTGAGCCAGTGCTGATGACAGGAAGTTTCAAGCATTAATTTGCATTCCCTTACACTTTAAAAGCTCTTCCTTTTATCTCTTTTATGTGGGATAATCCACCTTTTCCTTCTCTGCCACTGTATCCCTCTTTCTAAGCCCTTCATTTTATTTTTTTCAATCATCCTGTCTATTAAACTCACAATCACATCTCTATTTATGTTTATTCCTGAGAGCTTTAATAATCATAAAACCCTTAGAGTTATAAGTTCCATTTTTCCATGAAAGAATGTAGATAAATCAGTTTTATGGAATCCATTATAATCTTTCTTATTTATTTTTAATGCTTCTCTTGAAATTTATATTTGAAAATCAAATGTTGTGTTCCCCTCTGATTATTTCATCAAAAATGCTTGAAAGCCCTCAATTTCATTGAACATCTACTTTTACCTAGAAGGATTATATTCAGTTTTTCTGGCTAAGTGATTCTAGGTTATAATCCTAACTTCTCCAGAATATCACATTCCAAGCCCTCCAATCTTATAATGTAGAAATTGCTAAATTCTGTGTGATTCAGGCTATGACTCCATGATTTGTGAATAGTTTCTTGGTGTCTCCTTGCAATATTTTCTCCATGGTCTGGGAGCTTTGGAACTTGACTGTAATCTTGTTGAGAATTTTTATTTTGGGATATTTTCAGAAAGTAATTTATAAATTCTTTCCATTTCTACCTTACCCTTTTATTCAAAGATATAAGGGTAATTTTTCTTTATAATTTCTTGAAAGATGATGTTTAGGCTCATTTTTTGTTTTATTTTGTTGGATTTTTGTTTTTGCTTTTAATCATGGTTTTCAGGTAATCTAAAATTTCTTAAATTATATCTTCTGGATTTATTTTTCAGGCCAGTTGTTTTTTTTTTTTCCCAATGAAATATTTCACTTCTTTTTCCTCATCTCTTGATTTTTTTTTTAGATTTCCTTTTTCTGTTTTGTCATGTGGTATCCTTAGCTTCTTCTCTTTATAAGAAATTGTTTTCTTTATTGAGATTTATGCTTCCTTTACCATTTGACCATTCTTATTTTTTAAGAAGTTCTTTTTTGATGGATTTTTGTGCTCCTTTTATGATTTGGCCAATTATTTTTTTAAAAAATATCTCATTAAGTTTCAAACCAGTTCCAATTGTTCAGTGAAGAAAGCCATATACACCCAGAGAGAGGGATGTGAAATGTGGACCACAACATAACATTTTCATGCTCTCTATTGATGTTTGCTTGCATTGTGTTTCCTTTCTCTGATTTTTCTTTCTTGTAGATACAATTTTTCTTGCACAAAATGATGTGTGGAAATATGTATACATATATTTGATTTGTCAAGTATTTTAACATAATTAACATGTAGTGGATATCCTGCCATCTAGGGGAGGGGTGGAGAGTATGGGGGAAAATTTGTAACAGAAAGCTTTGTAAGGATTAATGTTGAAAAATTACCCATATATATGTTTTGCAAATAAAAACTTTTAATAAAAAATATCTTATTAAGTACTTTGGTGTCACCTTTTTAAAGCTGTTGACTCTCTTTTCATATTTTTTTTCTTGTATCACTCATAATTTTTCACAATTTTTGTACCTTTCAAATTTGATTTTTTAAATGCATTTTGAGCTTTTTTCAAGAATTCTTTGGGGATATATGGGAAATTCACATTTTTCTTTGAATCTTAGCATGTAGCTATTTTGACTTCATTATCTTCTTCTGAGCTTGTGTTTTGATCTTCCCTCTCACTATAGTAACTTTCTGTGGTCAGGTACTTTTTTTTTCTTTGCTCATTTTTTCCAATCCATAACTTGACTTTTAGATACCGTTCCTGAGGTAGAAAAAATATTGTCCCAAGCTTCATGTTTAGTTATGTTGTTGTTTTCAGAGTAAGTTTGGAGTCCTGTAAATCTTCAGTTCTTCTAAGGTGATATTATCTAAGGAGATATGTAAAGGTATTGACATTATTCTTCTGGCCTGTGCTCTCATGTGTGAGTGAGCCCAAGAATTCTTTTCTATCATGAAATTGTGACTCATGGTCCCTGCTCCCCTGCGTCATTATGCTGTAGTGCGCTAGTGCTCTACTTCACTCTGGGACCGTGATTCAAAAATGCAATGGAACCCTACACCAATGCCAGGAAAATTGGAATCTTCTGTTATGTCTAATTAGTTGTTTGATTCCCTTACTATTTGTGAGTTGAAAACTCCAGAAGCTGTTGCTCTCATTCCTGCAGTGACCCCCAACTCAACCCCCCTCTTGGTTTGACAGGCATAGTCTATTCTGAACCATAAAATGATCATCCCACTGTAAGACAGACCATTTCTGCTGACCTCTCAAGTTGTTTATGACTAGAAAATTGTTTCACTCTAATTTTTTGTTAATTTTACTACTCCAGAATTCTCTTTGAGGTGTCACTTCAATATTTTTGGAAGGAAATTTGGGGTTGCCTTTCATTTATCATGTTGGTTTTTCCTACATCAGGAGCTATTCAAAGAATTCAAACCATTTACCAAGTATCAAAAAAATGAAAAAGAAAATTGATGCTAAATTTAAAATAATCATAATATAAATTATTAAAAAATCTTTTGCCCATCTATTTGCCCATAAAATGGCAACAACTTAGGTTAAAATGGATAAATACTTAGAAAAATAGAAAACAATCAGATTAATAGAACAAGAAATAAGAATTTTAAGAAACCAATTTCAAGAAAAACAATGAAAGAAATCATAATTAATTTTTAAAGGGGGAAAAATCCATAAAATCAGGCCACAGATCTAATTGTGTCACTTACATACTAAATTAACTCAAGTAGGTAGGTCCCTATTATTTCAAGGATCAAATATAAAAATCTACATTTGGCTTTAAAAGTCCTATCTGGCTTCCTTCTACCTTTCCAGTGTGACATGTACTCCACAAAGGATGATCACATACCAAATTCTATCTCCCCACTCTGTTCCTTTTCTTTACCTGTCTCATCACTGCTACTGAGATTTCCAGGCTTCCTTCAAACTCAATTAAAGGCCTACATTATTTAAAGAGCTACTCCTCTCTATTCCACAAATACGATTTCAGTAGCTTCCCTCTAAAATTATCATCAACTTAACTTTTATAAGTTGTGTGTGTGTGTATGTGTGTATGTGTGTTTGTGTACTTCTCTGCATGCATTTTCCCCCATTAGAATGTGAACTTCTTGAAGGCAAGGACTTTTTTACCTTTCCTAGTGCTTAACACAGTGTAGGCTACTTAATATAGTCTTGTTAACTTCAGCTAATTTGACAAGGGAAATACAAATTAAGACAACTCTGACATTCTACTTACATTTATCAAGTTACCAAAGTTGAAGAAAAAAAATCACAAATATTGGGGGACTATGAAAACAGGTGCAATGGTGCCTTATTAATAGAATTGTAAATTGATGTAACAATTTTTAGAAAGCTGAAACAATATCTCCTAATTATCAATAAACTCTTAATTCTCTTTCACCAATATATAATTCAAATAAATTAATGAAAGGGAAAATGAATGTATGAGTACAAACACATTTATAACAACTTATTATGTAATTCAAAAACCCTGGAAATTAAGGGGTGTGCTCATAAACTGGGGAATTCATCCATCAGTTATGGTATGTAAACATAATTAAATGCCATTGTGCTATAAAAAATAAGTTGATGATTTAAAAAGAAACATGCACTAATGCAGTTGAATGTAAATATAATCACAAAGGCTAGTAAGCAGTCTTTCTATAAAATTACCATCTTCAGTTTCATAGGACCTATGGTGAAGAATGACACCCAATTCTTGACAGCTGATAAACTAAATGTAAAATAAAATATATATTTTTAAAGATGGTAAATGTGGGGATTATTTTTGCTTGACTATTAGTCTTTCTTATGAAGATTTGGATTTTTTTTATTATTTTTCATTGAAAATGATTTAATTTAAAAAAACTTATAGAAATCCTCTATATCAATGAAATCATAAGACCACTCCCCAAATAAAAATAACATTTTTTTCTTTTTTTATTACCTTTACTATAATATTTGGATCTATATCTCTAGGGAATCTTCTTTAAGTGTTCAGATACCATGTCTGTTACTATATCTTCTTGGTCAGATTAGAGATAATTCATATGTTCTCTAGTACATAAATTGCAATCTTGTATCCTAAATGCTTTTGACTTAGGCTGCACCAGCCTTGTGGTTTTTAATATATCACATCATCTCTGTATTACAGGTTATCCATCAGTAAAATTGAGGGGATCAGACTAGATGATCTCTAAGGTATGCATTGGCTTTAACTTCTCTGATCTAATCCATGACCTAAATGCCAAACATATTCTCATTGAATAGCTTATTCAGAAAAAAAAACCTGTCTAGTAAGTCTCTAAGGAAGTTCATATGACATTCAGTCAATGGATTTGTGAAATGATGGAAAACCTGACCCACATGCAAAAATTCAAGTTTAACTATAAATATTTTGTCAACTTAATGTGTAGCATTCTTTACCTAGAAAAAATGGAAAAGGTTTTTTTTTTTTAAAAAAAGACAGTGACATAGGAGAGGGATAATCCCAATTAAGAGACTGAGTGGCATTATGAGCTGCTAAAACTTTGGACCTGCAATCAGGAAGAACTGGATTTTGAACTCCACTTCTTATATTTATTAGCTGAGCAAAACATTTGAACTTAGTTTATTTCTTTATCTGTAAAATGAAAATGATAATAATAAATATAATGCTTGTATTTCAAAATCATCATAAAGATCAAATGAAATAATCATATAATATAATTCAAAGTATTTAAATTAGTAAGATTTATTAATACTTAATTTAGGGACTTGCAGAAATTAGAGATTATGTCACTTTAGAGATCATCTACTCCCATACCCTCATTTTACATCTATCACTTAAAAGTTATATTAGCATCCCCTCATAATTACAGTGAGTAATAAATGCTAATACAATCAAAATGAAATGTGATGGTTTTTAAAAATTAGACACAAATAAAACCAGATCAAAAGTTAGGGACAAAATGAAGAGTAGAAGATGTGTTACTGGTCTCATCATCCAAAAGTTGACTATTATGTAAGTTATAATGGCTGTTCTCTTCCATGACAGGTCCAAAAGAAAAGAGTTAAAAGCAAAATCTGGTCCCAACAACAGCTGGTAGGCAGCAGTGCCTGAATCCCTTGAAGACTTGCACAAGCTACTTGTGCCTTATGGGAAGTTCTGAGAAACATTCTAATTCCATTTGTAGAACTTAAATTTTAAGCATTTCTTTTCTCTGAACAGCAGGAGCAGATGAACTCTCAAGAAATAAAGATCTCGTTTTCATGGAAATCATCTTCTAAGAATTTGAGAAAGAAAAATAAAGGAGAAATTTAGAAGTAGACTTGGGATTGCTCCAAAACACAACAGGTTTCAGAGTTCTCTATGAGGTCTCAAATATTCCTCAAGGTATTTTTAAATGACTTTGACAATTGCCATAGTTTTTTTTTCCCTTTAGAGTAAACTGAGCCCCAGTAGCAGGTGCAACATACTCAACTAAAAAAAAAAAACCCTAAAAAACAAATGCATTGTAAATGGAAGACTATAAAAGCCCTCCTTGCCATGTGATAAGGCAGGCATCCAACAGGACTTGTGGCTGAAAATAGATTAATTGAAAGATGACTTGGCAGAAACATAATACAATGAACAAATAATTGGTGAAGAACACTGTCTTTAGAGTTAGAAAACCTGGTCTAAATTCCACCTCTACCACTTTTAAGTATGTAGTGTATCTCTTGAGGATATAGATAGTAAGTTACTCTTCTTCTCTGGGCTCCTTTTTCATCTTTTGCAGAAGGAGGCAGTTTGAAAATATTCATAACATCTTTTGTAGTAGTTAAATACAAAGAACCAAGTAGATGCCATGAGTTGAGAAATGGTTAAATGAATTGTGGTACATGAAGAAAATGGTGATGAGGTCTTGAATTAGATAAGTTGTAATGTTTGAGAAGAGAAAGAGGTACATAAAAGAGAGGTTAGTAGGTTAAAATCAATAGACTTTTGCAACAAATTGGATATGGAGGATGAAAAAAAAATTAAGGATGGCACCAAGGTATTGACCTGGGAGACTAAAAAGGGTGGCACGTTTCTTATCTGTAGTTCTTTATCTCTTCAAAGAAAAGATTGTTACATTTTCTCATCTTTTCTCCAAGGTCAAGCTTATTCTTTATAATTACTCAAAGTTTTTATTCATTTTTTGTTCTGTTTATTTTACTCTTTTTATTATTTGCATCATTTTCTTATTTCTGCTACACTTTACACCCCAACATGTATTCTTCAATCTAGTTGTCTTCTTTGCTGTTTCATAAATAAGACACTTCACTTTTTGACTCCAGGCATTTTTCCTGGCTGTTTCTCATGCCTGGAATGTTCTCCCTCCTTTACTAGGATTACTGACCTCCCTGACACTTTTAATTCCCAACTAAAATCCCACCTACAGAAAACTTTCCCTATCTCCTCTTAAGACCAATGTCTACATCTTTTAAGCAGCTTGCTTTGCATATGTTTATATGCTGTGTACTCCATTAAATTGTAAGCTGTTTGAAATAAATAATTATCTTTTGTCTCTTTTTGTATCCCAAGCACATAGCACAGTGCATGATACATAGTAGGTATTTAATAAAAATTTATTGATTCAATGTTGAAGAATTACCCATACATATGTTTTGCAAATAAAAAGTTTAAAAAAATACTTCTAAACAAAAAAAAGAAAATAAAAGAAAAGAAACAACCACAAAATTGATGTGATTCTAGACCACAATTTATGTCCTGTGATTCTGCAACTTTCCTGCAAAAGGGAACAGTTGCACAGAGTCAGTTGATCAGTATGTTGGCTTCAGCCTGGAGAGGAAGCTGTACAATTTAATAATGTATGACTGAGAATAAAAAAGATGGGCAGCAGAAAAAAAAAGTTTATTGATTCATTACTTACTTCAGGTTGCATAATGTCATAAAAGTCTTCTCCTGTTTTTCTGAATTATTTTTATTAATTGTTACAGAGTAGCAATGAACCATTTTCTTCATGTACCACAATTCATTTAACCATTTCTCAACTTATGGCATCTACTTGGTTCTCTGTATGCAATAACCTGCTGATAAGTTTCTCTGCCACAAATTTCTCCCCACTCTAGGCCATCTTTGACATAACTTTTAGTGATCTTCCTAAAGCATAGGTCTAATCATATTATGACCTTTCCACACACAAACCCTAGGGAAACAATTCAGATTATGCAATTTAATAGAAATCAGTTGATTCCCACAGACACTGTAAGATAATAGTCTAGTTTGTAAATTTGACCATATAACTCACTTCCTATTCAATGAATCCCAATGACTCTGTAATGTCTTTAAGTTCAAATGTAAAATCCTCTGTTCAGCTTTCAAAGCTGCTTATAACTCACTCCATTAAATTTTATTGTTTTCTCACATTGCATACATTCTCCCTCATGTACTCTGCGATCCTATTATAGTGACCTCCTTGCTATACCTCTAACAAAACATCACATCTCCTAAGTCAGGGTATTTTAATTGGCTGTCCCCCATGTGTGGAATACTCTTCCTCATCATCTCTCTCTTACTTTTCCTGGCTTCCTTCAGGATCCAGCTAAAAATCTACCTACTATAAGAGATATCCATTGATCCCTTTTAATTCTAATACCTTCCCTTTTGTTACTACTCTCAAATTACCCTATCTACATCTTGTTTTTTTCATAGTTGTTTGCATGTTGTTTCTCCTCATGAGAATGGGAGTTCCTTGAGAGCAAGGAACTGCCTTTTACCTTTCTTTGTATCCACAATACTTAGGACCGTGCCTGGTATTTAGTAGACAATAACTATTTATTGACTGATTGAAATACCACATACTATTAGACTCTGTTAATATGTTGGTTACTTTTGTTGAAACAATTTTTTTCTTTTTCTTTGATTTTTATTTCTCTGGGTATTACAAGATCTAAATCTCTGGATAGAATGGGAATATGTTTAGAAATGATGAAGTAAAAAAAAAAAAACAACAACATAAACATTTTAAAAGGGCAAAAGCAAGGAAATTGGACTAAATGATCAATGGATTCATTTCTAATTTCAAATAGATGATCCTATTAATTTTAAATACTTGAAGTAGAAAGAAGATGAAAACATAGGACTGGCATGAGTTCCAACAGGAAATTTCAACAAAAAACATATTATTCTGTTCAATTCAACCAAAATTTATTAAGCTCCTATTATGTGCATTTCAGAGTGCTAGGAATCTGTGATAGACAAACTAAAAACAACATATCCTCTTCCCTACAGAAGCTAGTAGGGGTTGGGAACATGGAGGGAAAGAGGGAAATGGAAGGAAACTAATTAGAATGTGTGTATGTGTGTATATGTATATGCATATACATGTATGTATATACATATGTATATACATATATATACATGCAAGGGAATTAGAGAACATTTGGCTACTATTTCCAAAATGTTATCCTAATTATTGTATGAAGTGAATCTAGATAGCTTAATTAGTCTACTGATGAACATTGTTGCAATAGTAAACAAAAACACTTATTAGAACATGGAAATATAACCACTAGCTTACAGCCTAGATACTGATCACATGAGACACAGAAGCTGATTTTCAGTATCTCACGGACTCATGACTTACTATATAGGTCATCTCTTCTACCTCATTGCTTCTCCCTTATATACATACTCAAGTAATAAATATTCACAAAAACTCCCACCTGTTTTCAAGAGTTAGAGTTCATATACTCTTCAACTTCTTTCCCCTTAAGACAAAAGAAAATTCAGAACCTAGTAGTGTTTTGCATATAATGAATACCTAATAAATGAATGTGGAATTTACTTATAACCAAATACTACAAATAAATTCTCTTTATGTGATCAAACTTTGTAATGGTTGTACAGCAAGGTCTCTACTAGTGCTGAATCCCAAGAGAGATTCATTATAGTATTATTATAGTAATTAACACTACATGTTTCCATTGGACTGGAACCAAATGCCATATTTTACAAAATTACAAATTTTAATAATGCAAATAAAAATACATGGGAACATAGCTTGTATTCATTATATACTCTGATCAAGATCTAAATGTAACTCACGTTATTCAATTTTTATTTTCTTTATTTTTTAAATTTATCTATTTTTAATACACATTGCTTTATAAATCATGTTGGGAGAAAAAAATCAGAGCAAAAGGGGAAAACCATGGGAGATATAAAAAAAAAACAGAAAAAAGAAGTTTTGATTTACATTCAATCTCCATAGTTCTTTTTCTGGATGCAGATAGAATTTTCTGCCCAAAGTCTATTGGGATTGCTTTGGATCATTGAAAGACTGAGAAGAATCAAATCTTTCATAATTGATCATCACATACTCTTGCTGTTACTGCATACAATGGATTCCTGGCTCTGCTTAGCATCAGTTTGTGTAAATCTTTCCAGGCAGGTTGTTCATCATTTTTATAGAACAATAATATTTCATTATCTTCATATACTACTTGTTCACCCATTCCCCAATTAATGAGCACCTACTCGTTTTCCAATTTTTTTGTTACCACAAAAAGAGCTGCTACAAACATTTTTGTACATGTGAATATTTTTTCCCTTCTTTATGATTTCTTTGGGATACAGACCCAGTAATGGACTGTTGGGTCAAAGGGTATATAGAGTTTTTTAGCTCTTTGAGCATAGTTCCAAATTACTTTCCAGAATAGTTAGATCATTTTACAATTTAACCAACAATATATTAATGTCTCAGTTTTCCCACATCCCCTCCAACATCTATCATTCTCTTTTCCTATCATCTTAGACAATCTGAAAGATGTTAGGTTATACCTTAGAGTTGTTTTAATTTGCATTTCTCTAATCAATAGTGATTAAAACCTTTTTTTCATATGACCATGGATGGCTTTAATTTCATCATCTGGAAATTGTCTGTTTATATCCTTTGACCACTTATCAAGTTGGGAAACATTCAATTTTTAGAAGTACAAGCCTCTAACACTCTCATCTCCTGAAATATTTTTTATTTCATTGAAATAAAAATTTTACATAATGGCACTTGAATAATGCTAAAGCTCTCCAAAGGTAAACAATTTTCTTCTTTGCCTTCCTATCACAAACTTTAGGCCTTAACCATACTAAAGAAGCACAAGAGAGTAGCAATCAGTCTGGGTTATATAAGTATTAAACATGTGGCCTTAGAAGAAGGCAATTTAACTATCTGAGCCTCAGTTTCCTTATCCATAAAATAAGGGGTTAGATTGAGAATGTTCTCTGGAACAATGGAAAGGGTACAAACTTGTGTGGGCTTCAGTTTCTTTATATTGTATTATATTATTATTATTATCATTAAAATCATGATTAGTACTGGACAGTCTCCAACAGCCTTTCCAGCAATATGACTATTTCATTTGAGAACAGTAACTAACTTCATTTGACAAATACAAAATCAAAGTTAGATGGTTAGATAACTTGTCTAAAATGTAAGGAAGGGACATGACTGAAATGAGAACACAATCCTTTTTTAATAGTCAGATCCAGAAAGGAACAATGTTGTTCATAGGCATTAGTTTAACCATCAATCACAGGTTCTGATAAGGTCAACTTTACCTGCTGAAAATAGAGCAAACTTTAGGCAGAAAAATGACTACAACTCAGAAAAAAGCATACATGCTTTATTCCCCTAACATCTTAGGCATAGAAATAACTACAATTTTAAAAAATGATTTATTCCTCTATGATAGGTAGATAGATAGATATGGTGATACAATCCAGTTTAAGTGACTTACCCAAGATCATGCAAGCTAATATGTGTCAAGTGTTTAAGGTTCAACTTGAACTCAGGTCCTCCTGAAATGTGGGCCAGTGTTCTATCCACTGCACCATCTGGCTGCCCCAATTTTGCCTGTTGTCACTTAATAATCTGGGGATGAAATGCAGACATATCAGAGGAAGGAGATGAGGATATGAATTTCACTTATATATAAAAGGCAAATCCAGGTGACAATGATTCAGTTTAACTAAAAGACAGAATGGATTGAGCCTTGAGAGGTTATCTTGCCATCCCAAGACAAATTTAATTAAAGAGAGTAAAGTAACTGAATAGTTAGTTTCCAGGGTATATTAAAATGAACTGTGATTATAAATTAAATATTTGGATGAAGAGTTTAATAATTAGCAGCAGTATTATTTGAAAATCTGTGTGTGTGTGTGTGTGTGTGTGTGTGTGTGTGTGTGTTTGTAAACATTGCTTTCTTTTGAAAGCTCCAACCAAAGGAGGGATATCTATTCTGAATGTTGCTTTAGGAGTCCAGGATTCAAACTTATGCCACATACATGATTAAAAAGCAAAACAACGTATTTCTCTGCTTAAATCACACCAAGCTCCTTCCCTTATATATTAAGAACGAAACAAAAGATATCTAAACTAGAACCAACTAGGTGCACTACAGTTAGATTATTGGGTTTGGAATTGAACAGTTCTGAGTTAGATTAACTTGGTGACCTTTAATCTCTCATCTTTCTCTGTCTCACTATATAATGTTATAAAATGGTGATTACAATAGCCCCTATTTCACTGGATTGTCCTGAGGATCAATTAATATAACATATGGAAACTATGCAATTTAAAAAAAAATTATATAAATGTTAGCTATTATTGCTGAAACAAATATCAAGGAGTTTATTGAGGATACTTTTCCTTTCTTTTTCATATTTAAAAAGAGAACATTTATACAACACCTACTATATTCTAGTATTACAAAGATTATTTTATTTTGTTTTTACAGCAGTACTGCAAGATAGATACTGTTATTATCCCCATTTTAGAGCTGAGGAAACTGAGGGAAATAGGAGTTGAGTGACTTAACAAGGGTGCACAACTAGTAAGTGCCTGAGGCCATATTTAAATGTGCCTCTGATTCCTGATCTAGCTCTCTATTCATTGTTCCACCAGGTGTCCCAAAAGCCTGGACTAAATTGATTCTTGCTTATACCAGTACCTTGAAGTAAGTAGATTTCTGAACTATTTATTTCAAATTAAGGAAAACATGAGTTTTTCTTAGTATTCCAAACAAGCATAACGATTAAAGTGAATGTGCTTACTTTAAGATAATAAAGTGTTTACTACAATGTCCAATCTATGGCTCCTTTGTACTTCAAAGTTAACTATTAAATTATTGTTAACAATCAGCTCTAATTGTCTTCTAATTTCATATATAAAATATATATATTTTAATCTTTTAAAAAGTTTGGGGAAATAGAAGCAAACAATTGGAGATATAATAATTCATGGAGAAGTAATTGGGAAATTATTTAACCATTATAAATATTAATGGAATTAATAAATACATTCAAAGGCACAGCCCTAATATTTAGCACATTCCTCCAGAGTATTTAGAGAAAGGCAAACTATTAACAGATAAAAATAGATTATCAAAAATTATTCAAGCATGTAAAATAAACTTTTTATTGTTCTACTTAGAAGCAGCAAGATTTTCCTAAATCAATACCTGATTTACCTTTATGATCTAACCAATCATTCAATTGTTATTCAATTATGACCCTATCTGTGGTTTTCTTGGCAAAGAATGCTTTTCCATTTTCTTATTTTATAGATGAAGAAACGGAGGCAAATAAGATTGTGACTTGTCCATGATCATGCATCTAGTAATATCTGAGTAATATCTGAGGTCAAATTTGAATTTCAGTCATCCTGATTCCTGGCCCAGTGCTCTACATCCACTGCACCCTCCTAGGTGCCCTTAACCAAGCATATCTCTGCAACAATGTAATTGAATTCTCTAGAAGCACAAAGAGTAAGATAGGATGAGTACTGATTCCTTAAACATCATTTCATCATAATAGTTAGGAAGAAGCATCAACAGTAACAAATACAAAAAAATATGTTAGGAGAGAGACAAAGAAAACTAACAATTGAAGGGATCAGAAAAGGCCCTCAAATGGTAGGTAACTCCTGAGTTGAGCCTTGAAGAATGTGAAATAATACAACAGGTGAAGATGAAAAGGGAGAATACTTCACATATTGGAAAGATACTGTGAAAAATAAGAAAGTTAAGAAAATAAATAAGAGCCCCTAGGTAGTACAATGGCTAGAACACCAGCCCTGAAGTCAGGAGAACTTGAGTTCAAATCTGATCTCAGACATTTAATATTTCCTAGTTGTGTAACCCTGGACAAGTCACTTAATCCCAATTGCCTCAGCAAAAAAAAAAAA